>JAKUCV010006489.1:4125-30983 GCA_028386065.3 Turnera subulata
ATAATTAGCATGAACAAGAAATCACAAAAACCAAAATCTTATCAATAGAATACTCTATTAAATTTACCGAGAAAGAAAGAAATAATGACATATATATTAATTTTAATATGTAAAGGGAAAAAATGAATAAAAAATCTATTTTAGTATTGACATATATATTAAGTGGATAATGACTGAAGGGTAATTCCGTCTTTTCACTTATTTCGGGGTCCCCGCGGGTCGGGGGGAGCACTCCCCGCCCCCATTTTCAAATTCCCCACGGGGCTTAAACGTCCCCCGTCCCCGTCCCCGCGGGGGTAAAATTACCCCCATCCCCGTTCCCCATTCGGGGATTCCCCACGGGTTCCCCGTTAACAGACATCCATTGCCATCCCTAAATTAGACAAGCAACATCATCATTTTGCTCAACAAGTAGACAGAAAAAATTGCCTCAATAGGCAGCCAAAATAGTCCGGCAGAGGGATAAAGACCAATGTGTTCATGTATATATCTATACGGTCATTGCTAATTATGACTATTGCCTTTTTCTTTTGACTATATTGGTTTGCCAACGTGCATGCAACCCTTAGACAGGAAAACACATAGAGCCTCAATGATTGGTGACAACTCTCATACTCTTCTATGTTTATATATGAGCAACTGAAACTGGGAAACTGATGACACCTTTGTGTAATTGTTAAACATTTTCCCTTCTTGCCATTCCAAAAATGTGCATAACGCCATTTGGAGTTCAATCATACTATATTATATACATACTAGGTGCAGCACAACCTTGACTTTTGCACTGCGATCTTCTTCTATGAGCTAAACAAAGTTATTAGCCCCGTTGAAATTTCCAAAAGGAAGAAAGAAAGAACACCTCTATCTATCTGTATTTTAACCAAAAAAAATCTCCGTAAATATTCTATCACGTGTCAGAATTACCTTTTTTTTTGTTTTGTTTTTTGAACAGCTTTCCCTCAATAAAGTCTTATGAAGACTCGGTGATCACTTGCCTAGCTACTATATATGCATGCATTAATAGGGCATAGGTGTCTCTATTTGTAGTGGTTATAAGCAATTAATATGTCACATGGCCAAAGTAACAGAAAGAACCAAGAAGAAGGGCTATGATATGTTTCGACCCCAAAAAAAAAAACCAAGAAGAAGAGGTCATACATCGTTCAAATTGCAAGAAATACTATCTTTGAATTCATTTAATATGAGATTTGTTACCGGAATGTTAAGAATTACAATATAAACTTCTTAGTTAATTGCCCGTGCAAGGTAAACAAGATATGTATTGTACTGTTTAAGATAGATTTCAGCAATTTTTTTTTTTAAAAAAGTGACTCCAAAGTTAGGTAATTTTACATGAGATTGTGATTTGCAAATTGCAAGTGTATGATAATGAACTCATATGCGTGAACCTTGTGGAAAGGGCTTCTTTGAATTAGCTGGTGCTTTTCCGGGATTGGCTACGCAAGTTGCAGGCGAAATGAATAATATAGAAACTATTTTCTTGATAAGAAAAAATATCAAATCATTTTATCGATTCCACCAGGCCACAAATTACAATCTTTTAATCAGTTGCGAATGGATCGTGATTACCCTTTATAAAAAAACAACAAAAATAAAGGCAGCACAACGGTTTCTCTCCAGTTCATTCAATAACTTATGTAACTATATAACTAATTGTTAATAAGAAGTAAACTTTCCTTCCTAATTAAGTTACAAAATGGATAAGCACAATAGTTTACACCTCAAATTATCATAAAAAAATTATCATAAAAAAGTTTACAAACCTCAAAAAGGAATTGGTGAAACTTTTTACACCTCAAAATTGGTGAAACTTTCTTTGCTTTGCTTTTTTTTTTTTTTGATGAGGATAGGAGGATAGAAGAGGAGACGGGCTCAGCTTGTTGTTATTGATATTTAAGAATTAAACATATTTAGTTGGTGATCTTAATAAATTAAATAAAAGGCTCGAATTTATCCGAGGAATCTCTGCCAAATATTTGTTTGAACTCGGATGTATACGCCATAACAATTTATGAGTATCTTGTTGTTCTAACTTTGTAAGCAGAATTAGGTCTATATAATTGGGATATGTACACAAGTTTTCAATTTTTTTGGCCAAAAAGAATATATACAGTACTCTGGTGAAGAAGCCTGCGGGAAATGATGAGTCTAATTTGTTTTTTGAAATTAGACCTGTCACTCCCATATCTCAAAGAAGATTAGTATTGTCAAAATTAGAATTCTTTTCTATATTTTCCTACTAATTTTTAAACTTCGATTAACAATGGCTAGCTCATCTCTCTCACCCTTGTCTATGTTACACTAAAAAACTATTTATTTATTTTTTTGATTAAATACTATTCTTGGTCTATGTATAAATAAAAAGAATAAAGTAAAATGTATTGACCTAGCAAGTTTTTTTTTTCATGATATGATTCTAATATAAATGATTTTTTGAACACATTGTCATTAATCGATATTCAGTTTCCGGTTTCGACCAAAAAAAATTATTGAGAAAACTATAAGAGAGATGATACGATTTTTCTCATATTTAGTGAAAAGAGGGTTGCAATTTATGTTAATTAGTTTCTTATTATTAGCCAAATATATTATTTAAATCATTATCTCAATAATATGTGATGTGACATCTTATCAATCATTAATTAAAGAAAACTAGAAATATCTAAAGGTATGCAAGTCGCAAGACCAAAAAAAGGGTACCATGCACTTTAAGGGTGAGTCTAAGAATTCACTTCTGAACTTGTTTATTTTTTTTCTGAAAAAAGTAGTTCTTTTTGTTCTTTGAGAGGAGAGTACTTGTTAATGTTAATGCAATTGACTCATGCGTTCATGACTTCCAATATCCATAAATATTAGCTGTCTATTTCAAATAAAAGTCAGAGCATTCTTGAACCAATTATTGATGACCACGTCTAGTATCAATATATATGGGGCTCTAAATTCTCCACGTCTTTAATTAATGCCATCAGACGCGCCACTGTAATTACTACCCAACCTCCCATTCCTAGAATGAATTTTCTTTTTTTGTTAGAACATTCCTAAAATGAGTTTAGTTGTAAATAATTGTAGGATGACATTGTTACTTGTTAGAGATATAAAACCAACATGGACCCTTCAACATTCACACATTAGGTTGAAAGTTTGAATCCTACCCGTGATCTGTTCTGGTAGAAAACCTATATATATCACCCCTCAATCTAAACTTTGTATTTTTTCTTTTAAAAAAACCAAATATAGTCCGATAAGTAGTTTTAAGCCTCTATTTTACCTATAGTTGATTGTGTCTTACATTTTATTAACATGGAATTCTTGAACAGACAATAATATTGACAACGCTGCTTGTAATTTAATGGTATCACCCTTGAATTGAGTTTTAAGGGTCATGAGTTCAATTTCAGTAGATGTGGATGGGTCAATAGTGGTTTGGAAGTTGGAGTTTTGGGTAATTTATAAGATTATAGAATATACCCAAAAAAAAACATTAATACGAAGTTTGAATTAGTTAGAGTTCAAAATCTGCATGAAGCATCTTTCTGGGTTAATAAGAAATTATAATTTTTTCCTGTACATTTTCCCTACGTAATTAACTTCTCGCGTTCACATATCTTTATAAAATCAATCATTTTGTTCATGTTTTACCAACAAAAGTCATTTCGTTCATGTGATTTTATATTTATAATAAAAGCCTGATTAGTCTGCATGAAGCAATCGACTTACTTTTTTAAAACTGATAGTTGCGCGACCAATTTAAACCACCGTTGAGGGTGACTATGTGAAAGGAATTCCTTTTATTTTTGGTACATAAGTGGAAGGAATCCCTAGTTATATAAACACTATGATGGTTAGTCCAAAGCCTATTAACTTTTGTTAATGATATAAATCACCTCACAAGGGTGGCTGGCTACGGGAAATATAGTTAGGTTATATATGAACTAAATGGTATCAAAGTTATTTTTTCAATGCTCAGATATATTATGAAACTCCACAAATACAAATTGGATGAAAAATTCAGTGATTGGCTTTGTAGGAGACTGACAAGTTTTAGAACAAGTCTTTACTTGAATTTTGTAGGATTTATTTTTAATTTGCTGGAAATTTTAGGGAAATAATGAATTTTTTCCCGATGAGAGGATATAAATGGATTCTTAAGTTAACTTGATTTTGATTCTTTGGCGATTCACGCTAGCCTCTGCTTGCGCAATGTACATAAGAGAGAGGCCAAATGACAAATGTTTTACTTTAATCCCATAAAATTATATATATTTTAAGGGTAAATCGAATTACTGTATTCTCGTACCCTCCTTAAACGTGTGTATTATAAATGGTGACGCCCCCAGACCTTGGTGGGTGCATTTGACGAAGAGATTTAAGGTTTGGAGCATGACAGAAATCATCTGCAGGAGAGGCTTCGTCAATACTTTGGGACCCAAGTCCCAACCATAAAGAAACTGTCAGAAACTATTAAAAGCACTGATGAACAGTTTTTTTTTGGGGTCTCACCAAACAAAACAAAAAAATTATTTTCTACAACTAACTAAAACTACTATGAAAGACGGAAGTGCAGAATGCAGAAGAATGACATTTAGCAAAATCACCGTAGTAGTAACCCATCACATAACGCGCAAGGCCGGGATCCCACTATTTTCCATGTTAGCGATACAATTACGAACTGGAAGAAACATAATAAATGCCAAAAGTGTTGTAGCTTTTTGTGAGAACAAGTTATTGTACTACTCTCTATTTTTTTTTTTTTTGTCGAAAACTACTCTCTATTAATTAATCTAGCTCCAACTAGTTATTCAATGACTAGCCTAATATATGATCCATTTTTTTGGGTCTGACCGACATCAAACTTTTGCCAATTGGAGGTGGTCCAAGGTGACTTTAGATGGGGATGTAAGTTGTGACCTCAAATTAATTAGTCCCATGGAAGCTTTAAGAGGGCACCCTCTTCTTTACGAAGTAAATGGGTAGAGGAGATATGTGAAGGATAGAGATCTTTTCAAAGCCGGCATAGCTGACCACCGGCCCCTTGAAAATCCACAAGCAAACAAGCCTGGACTTTCTCTTATTTTTTTTGGCAAAGGAAGCCTAGACTTTCTCTAAAGTCAACCTTCTCCCTTCATCCTTATATTAAGCCCCACCCCCTCCTCCCTCTTGTCTCTTCTTCATCCAAGACCTAACTTAGCCTCTAAGATCAAACAGCTTTCAAAGAACTTACTTTTCCTTGATTTCTTTCATATGGGAAATGCGGTGTCTCCATGTTTTCTTCTTCAAAGTTCAAGCTCGACTTCATCGGTGAAGCTAGTCTTCTGGGAAGGAACCACAAGGATCTTAACGGGAAGACAGCACATAGCAGGGGAGATCATGTTCGAAAACCCAGAGATGATGATTTGCCATGCAGATTCTTTCTTCATTGGAGAGCCAGTGCCATCCCTAGCCATTGATGACAAGCTCGAGCCAGGGCAGACCTACTTTGTGCTTCCCATAGATCGCTTTGCCTGTAGAGTCTTGACTGCTGCTTGTCTTGCAGCCTTCAGCTCCAACCCTGAACGAGGCCCTATTAATTTCGGTGAGTGTCCTTTCCAGCACTTAAGAGGTGCTAATGGCACGGCCGTGATAAAGGTGTCGCCTGAATTTTTGGCTAGACTCATTAGAGGAGGTAAAGGAGAAGAAGACGGTGATGATGATGAGTCTTCTAGCCCTGGAAATAGCTTCCTTTGTAGCACGCCGGAGTTGAAGAAGCACTATGAACAGCTTGTCCGGTCGCCGAAACAAACGTGGTCGCCAAAACTTGAGACCATTTCAGAGCACAAAAGTAGGTACACACCTCGCAGGCTTATAGTATTGGAGCAGTACTGGAAGCAAAAAGAGGAATGATTTATTATACGCAACTATTTGCTTGTAGAAAGTATATTTTGTTACTTGGAAGATTATAATTAGACATGGATTATATATATATATATATACATATTGATTGATACACAACTTAGTGATGTCCACGTTTACTGCCACAATAATCGTGTTGCTGTGGTTTGCTTTTGCTCCCAGTAATTAATTCATATTGAATTGTACAAATTTTATATTTTTTTGTCATGAAATATACAGTTGAACATTTTCTAGGAAGCACTCATTTTCTGATCCCTCGATATATTGTTTCTGAATATGTTGTTTGATATCATTTGTGATTGCTTTGCTTGTTCAGTATCCACACCCACAGGAAGTCAAGATCCCAAAATATCTAAAGTTCTCTGATTTCGTGCAATTAATTCATTTTTGTTGAACTGCATGTGAGAATTACATGAAAGGATGTAATCAAGATCTGCACAAAAAGTAGAAGATGCTTTATAGCTTATCAAATCGATACTTCGATCAACTACTATATACCAAATCTGTTGGAAAAAAGTTGCATATATAAAGTATATCAATATATATCAGGAGTCTATATCAAAATATCTACAGACTTACCTAGTATAGGAAACCAAGAACATAGGTGTATATAGGATTTTTTTTTCCAAGTAATAGTAGATTATAAGTTAACTGCTGTACCTAAAGTGATGATCCACTTCTGTTTTAATCAATACAGCTGCATCTGTATATGACTTGCAAAACTGCATGCAGTTGGTCCCCAAGCTTTATTTGTGTACTAGGTCAACCTCCGATCAATGGGATGCTTAAAATAGGAATTGAGAAAATATATAGGCTAATCTACAAGCTTTATATTGATATATACTCTTGGGTCTTGCTTGTTTCTAAGAAATATTCTCAAATAATAAGGCTTGAATATTAATTAATTAATATATATGCACAAGCACATACACATATAGTCAGGATTGCTGAAGTACTATGCCATCATCCTGGGTAAAACATTGGTTTTGTTTGTCATTCAAGTGCAAAGTTTGGATGCTCTTGCTAATGGCATAAGGTATTAGCTTGATAATACTGTAAGGATCTTTTATTCTGCTATGGGGACTTGTAAAATATAGAAATTCACTCAACACAAACACTCTTTTATTATTTGATAAACTAGGCGACACCGGTGCCCCTCACGGTAGCCACACTCACAACTCTTGATTTGCTACACAGTTACACATAATAATAAAACTCTGATACACCTATTTTTTTTTAACACCTCCTCCTTGTTTGCTTTAGTTCCACGAACAATTTTTCTGGCAGCTCACCAACAACATTTTTTCCAAATCAAGAACAATTTTTTTTTCTCCACGTCAAGTGTGTTGATGTGCAACTCTTCACTTGGTGTCTTCTCCAATTTGATGCAGCTCGAACAAAGTGATCCCGATCTTTTTTCTTCCTTCCTCCACAAACAATTTTTTTTGTTTTTTTTTTTCTCACGAACACCAACTCTGGATTTTTCTTGCGCAGCGTTTCCAACGGATCTTCACAGGCTCCGCTACCAATTGTAGAATATAAGAAAATTCACTCAACACACAAACTTTATTATATAATTTGAAACCTAGGCGATACCTCGGTGCCCCTCACGGTAGCCACACTCACAATTCTTAATGTGCTACACTACTACACATAATAATAAAACCCTGACACATCTATTTATAAAGACTCTGACTTAACGGGCAAGACATGACTCCTAAACCGAACTGGACTTGAACTCTTAAAACCCAATAATATAAAGACTCTTAAACCCAAACTAATTAGGCTTAGTTTAATACCCAACAATGTCTCCCTTAAACTAAGCTTACAATACAAACATGATTCTACCCAATGCCATCAATCGAAAGTGCCTCCAATGCCATAGTTGTTGCAGTGACTAACTCGGGCATTGCTTCGAACAGTAACATCTTCCTTAAATCAAACCAAACCTTTAGCTTCACCTCCTTTCCAAATTGCATGATGTACTTTAAGTGCTTCTCCCAGGCTTCATCTTCCGTGTCAATGACATCTTGGACTGTCTCCCATTCCTTGTTGCTTCCAAGAACACTCTTAACAAGCTGGCTTATAAAAGCATTGTTCACATCCTTGGTTGAGAAAAATTGATCAACACCAATAAAATCAATTTTCTCACCATAGAAATCAATTTTCTCATCATAGATGAAACCAATTTCTTCAACTTCCTTCCCTTCAGCTTCTTTTGGCTTTCTCTCCTCTTCTTGCTCAACAATTATCACATCTTTCTTCTCCTCCACTCTCTCAGCTTCTATTTGTTCGCCTTTATTGTCTCCCTGAAAAGAAAAATTATTTTCTTGAACCACTAGCTCTTCTTTCTCCTCCTCTTGAGTAAATAATTCCTCCACCTTGATTCTTGACAACCTATAACACTCACTCTGAAACTTTGAATCTTGACTGTAATCTGGCAATGACAAATGTTCCACCTCAATTCTTCCCATTCTTCTAACTTCACCTACAAACTTGTCTTCCTTGCAACAATCTGCCAAATCAATGAAAAAAAAAATTGTTTGTGCGGGAATAAAATATTGTTGGCTGAAACACAAACAATTGGATTGTTTGTATTGATTTTTGGGGGAAAGAAAAAAAATCGTAAAAAAATATCGGTGAGCAAAAAAAAAAAAAGAAACGTGTGTTTGTTGGTGGTGAAAGAAGAAAAAAAAGTTGAGTTGTATTGATTTGTGGAGGGAGGAAAAAGATTGAGGTCGTGTGCGTGTTGGTTCAGGTGGACAGTGAAATTTTGGTCTACCAAATAAGAAAAGAAACTTGGCAAAGAGTCCTTGGTAAATCAATTTGGAAGGAGCATTGATTTGTGCCTTTTCTGCTTAAAGAAGGGAAGAAGACAAATCGTCAAGTGCAAGTACAGAGAAAAAAAAAGGTTTGGGTACGCTGGTGCAGTTGCTCTAGCGTTTTAAAGGCGCATTGTTCGTGTCGTAAACGTTGCGCAAGATCATCGAAGAAAAAGGAGAAGGAAAAAAAAGCTGGGTGTGGTAAGTAAAATCAACTTTTGCTTCTAGATCAAATTTTTTTTTTTTTGGCATGGAGAAATTGAAGTATAAAACATTGAATTTTGGAGGCTACAATGTATGGTTTGCACAAGTTCAAAAATATATGAAAGTTTGCAATGTGTGGGATTTGGTTGCTAATGAAAGTACATTATTCATGTTGCTAATGGAAGTTTATAAAGCTAAAGATGAAAAGTTTGAGGAAATATTACTTCGTACCACACCTCGTTGGTGTCATGATTTTGTGCTGAAAAAATCTCTTCTTCCGAGTGAATATTTCCTCAAGCTCAAACAAGCTTTCAAGAAAGGCAAAGTTCTGTCTGGAGTTAATTGGCCTCGTAATGCTCCGACAGAATATTGCCAATATTGGCTGAAGAATGATCAATATGTGGAAGATGAATTAGAGTATTTTGGCAAAGAAGTCTCAAGACAATCAAAGATTGATATTGAAAATCTCAACTTGTGGGATAGCAGTGCAAATGCTAGATTTGAAGGTGAGTTCCATAGACTCTCAAGAATTTGCGTAGAGCAAATTGATTTGGCAGATTGTTGCAAGTAAGACAAGTTTGTAGGTGAAGTTAGAAGAATGGGAAGAATTGAGGTGGAACATTTGTCATTGCCAGATTACAGTCAAGATTCAAAGTTTCAGAGTGAGTGTTATAGGTTGTCAAGAATCAAGGTGGAGGAATTATTTACTCAAGAGGAGGAGAAAGAAGAGCTAGTGGTTCAAGAAAATAATTTTTCTTTTCAGGGAGACAATGAAGGCGAACAAATAGAAGCTGAGAGAGTGGAGGAGAAGAAAGATGTGATAATTGCTGAAAATACTGTGTTCTTTCAGGGAGACAAATTAATAGAGATTGAACAAGAAGAGAGGAGAAAGCTACAAGAGATTGATGGGAAGGAAGTTGAAGAAATTGGTTTCATCTATGATGAGAAAATTGATTTCTATGGTGAGAAAATTGATTTTATTAGTGTTGATCAATTTTTCTCAACCAAGGATGTGAACAATGCTTTTATAAGCCAGCTTGTTAAGAGTGTTCTTGGAAGCAACAAGGAATGGGAGACAGTCCAAGATGTCATTGACACGGAAGATGAAGCCTGGAAGAAGCACTTAAAGTACATCATGCAATTTGGAAAGGAGGTGAAGCTAAAGGTTTGGTTTGATTTAAGGAAGATGTTACTGTTCGAAGCAATGTCCGAGTTAGTCACTGCAACAACTATGGCATTGGAGGCACTTGCGATTGATGGCATTGGGTAGAATCATGTTTGTATTGTAAGCTTAGTTTAAGGGAGACATTGTTGGGTATTAAACTAAGCCTAATTAGTTTGGGTTTAAGAGTCTTTATATTATTGGGTTTTAAGAGTTCAAGTCCAGTTCGGTTTAGGAGTCATGTCTTGTCCGTTAAGTCAGAGTCTTTATAAATAGATGTGTCAGGGTTTTATTATTATATGTAATAGTGTAGCACATTAAGAATTGTGAGTGTGGCTACCATGAGGGGCACCGAGGTGTCGCCTAGGTTTCAAATTATATAATAAAGTTTGTGTGTTGAGTGATTTTTCTTATATTCTACAGGACTGGATCGATGTTACTATTATTGGACTTGGTTACTTTGTTGGGTGCAATTCCTCATTTTATTCTTTATGTAAGTAGCTTACATATATGCTTCATCGTTTTTTCACTTTGCAACTCTTTTATTCATTCGGACTATATAATCTTCTCACTCCTCTGTGATGCTAATTGGTGTTTCGACAACATACTGGTTTGTCCCAGAAAAAGAAAATGGATGGAAAAGTAAGCTTTGCTCTACTGACTGAACTAATTAATCTCTTCAATTTCTCCAGAACTCCATATATGTATAAATATTTTTCCCCTATATATCTATGTCATCAACATATATAGGCTTTCTTATGTCCATAAATTGTTCCAAGTGATATATGTCAAGAAAACCTACTTTGGCATGCATGCGGAGAGGAGTGATATAATCGATTTAATTAGGGTTGAAGTGGGTAATAAGACACTAACCCGGGAAGCCCCAAGTCCTAGCAAGGTTTAAGTCTTACGTTGCCCTTATTAATATGTAAAGCTTTTGTTACCTATAGACCGTCTACAAGTTTTTTGATGCTAATCGAAGAAAAGACTTACAAGTTAAAGGCTTACATGGTGTTGACACAGCTATTTTGAAGCAATTGAGAAGTATCATTCGCTACTTCTCGTGGTATAGAATCAGCAGCCAGTTATTGTTAGATGTTCATTAAGTCTGCATAAAGCTGCATGAAGAATGGCTAGTACCAGGAACAACATGAACCCCTCAAGCTAGCAAACAAATAGGCAATGCGTCATCAGGCTGATAGCAAATAGAAAGGCGACTATATATGTCCAATCAGAAGACCTGAACTTTCACGTCAATGACTATGGATTAAGTTCGCATTTGGTTCATCAAAAAAAAAAAGTTCGCATTTGGTATACACTAACTTTCGACGACATGGGTAAAAATTATGATGTCGGTCAAAACTCATTCAATGTGTCTGTGTCAAGCAATTATTTTTGCCAGTTAAAAGAATTGTGTGTACATTCTTTAAATCAAGTTTCGTCCAAGAAAAAATAAGCGCAAAATGTCGCAATTTTTTTTCGTATTTAATCTCAGCCTTCCAAATAGTTGTAGGTTAATAACCTTGAAACTTTGGTGATGAATTTGTAGCTCAAACAGTATCTTAACGTTTTCACTTTTCACTGAAGGGATGAGATTTGGAGTTTTAGTCCTAAATTGGACAAAATTGCCCTGAATATGTGTCAGTATTTTTTTTGTCGAATATGTGTCAGTATGAAGCCATTGTTTTAGCTGGTTAAATAATTTTATTTAACAATGAATCTGTAGTAACATGACAATGTAAAAGCTTGAATATATGAGAACGCCTGTAAAGACTAATTCACAGCAGTAGAAGTTGTTGGGAAAACTAGAAAGTTGTGAATTGTGATGGAGGTTTCAACCAGACAACCTGTCGGTTTCTGGAAACCCAAAATTGGTTCAACCCGAAGCTCTACTTTCCTCTCAATTGTCTCTTTATGCCAGGAGCACGCTCCCAGATTCATGGTTTTGTTTTATGTATAGAAGAGGAGGCTGAAGTACTCCTAACATGGGAATTCCAAGTGAAGAAGAATATCAAATTACAACCGTCAAAAATAGTAGAATGGCCAGGGTGGATGGAAGATCATTTTGAACAGTAGGGTGGATGGAAGATGTGTACACAAACAATGACTTTTCACGCTGAAGAAGACAAAAGCAAAACTTGCCTATAGTTATCCAGCCAACGCGTTGCCAGGATTTTCTCAGAATGACACAGGCGTCCAGCTCTGTGATTGCTTCAAGAATCCCAAAGGAACTAAATCAATAAATTTATAGAAAATTTCTTTAAAGAGGAGTGGAACTGGTCCAATGAATAATGAATTATACTTCAACTTATAGTTCACATTGCAAACACAATGTAAATCATACAACCACGGTTTGGCAGTACACAATCTTATGACACACTGTGAACCTAAATAGTTTTCAATGGATTCATGCATCATGCATGTCGCATGAAGACGACCTTGTAAGCGCCAACCTGGGATTCAGAAATTGGAAAGCATTTTACTTTGCAGAAGAAAACTCGGGCATTGTACGCCCCAATACAACCTCCAAAATCAACTTTTTTTTACAATCACCACCAAAATCTACTTGCCGGCGAAGATCGTACCTCGCTGAGATACTTCACAGGCTAATTATGATTTAAAGCTTAAATCAGGGATGGCAGATCGCGGTTGAGATCATCCTGAAAGAACCTTAATACAGATCTGATAATTCTTCAATAGCTACTGAAATAGGAATAAAACTAAGTTCCCTCTTTGGTACAGATGTTCTCCAACAGAACTGCAGTGGTCCCTGGCTCCTAGCTGCATTATCAACCAACTCTTCTAGTTGCGGTAGCCGGTCATTTCCGCTGCAGAGCCCACAAACTCTGGCGAGGCATCAAACGATATCTCTTTAACTTTTAATTTTGCTCAAGACTTTACTGGGTTTACTGGGTTGCTACATTCTTCTCTGTAGATCTCCAATGGTACCTTACTTGCTGAGTTTGTATCCAGTTTCCCCTTCTTATTCAGTCATTCACTTACTGAGTGTCTCTTTGCAAACTCTTTTGTTTATCAATAAAGATCTCCATTAGCATTTTTTTTAAAAAAAAACCACCAACACTTCTAGTAAGGCAACTGCACCCAATTTCTTCCATGCTTTGCACGTTAGCAGCTGTCATCAGCAATGAATAATTCTCTGATTTAGTAGCTATCCCATTGCTCCGACAGTAGACTAGCCAGTCTAATTTCAACCTAAAATAATTATAAAATATTAAGATTCGGCATGGTAGTTTACCCCATAAACCAGTAGTAAGGACAGCAAGGAAGAAAATCACTAGCAATGGGCGACAACCAAAATTTTCTTACAAGAAAACTCCAAGTCATGAATAATGTTCAACAAAGACCACGTGATACAAAAACTCGAAGCAAAAACTTGAAAACAATAACGACAAAGGTTCATGTAGGAGCCAAGCTACTCACCTTCATGATGAGCAACAAGCAGAAAAGATCGTGCAAGTGCGTAACCAATGGAACCGATATCTCCTATCTCCTTTGTCAGATGTCAAGCGCATATCTAGCAAAAAAAACATAGCAAGTTAATACGTGCAAAGCTAAAATGGGTTCGGTAGACACATAAACATGGTAGAAGATAGGATGGCAAACCTGGTTCAGAGTAAAGGAATTCAAAGAAGTCATGGAAGCTGGATATGCAAAAGAATCAAGATTTAAGATCTGGCACATTTCTAGTCAACATTGCATGTAACGGAGCTTTACAGTTGTAAATTTCGAGGGCATTTTGTCAACAGAGGCAAATAGGAATGTTCTGGCTCAACTAAAACTCAAGGTAGAGCAACATCATTCAAAAGGAATTAAAAATCATCATCTGGAACAAATCCCCTTCGCAACATCTCATCATGGAACCGAAATGCCTCCTTCAAATTGTCTTGTGTTACATGCCCATTTATCAGAGCTGTGTAAGTGGATCTATCAGGATTAACCCCACTCTCAAGCATTTTCCTTAAGATCATCTCAGCCTCTTGCATTTTACCTTGCCTACAAAATCCATGCAGCAAAACATTATATGTGATCACATCAGGAAACAACCCGTCTTTTTGCATCTTATTGACCAAAACAAAAGCTTTATCCATGTTCTCTTCTCTTACAAAGCCATTAATAAGGGTATTGTATGTGATCCTATCAGGAAGAACTCCTTCTGAAATCATCTTACCCAGGAAGTCATCTGCCTTTGATGCATTACCTGACCTGCAATAGCCCTTCAAAATAGTATTACAAGTGACAAGAGTTGGCTTAATATCTTTCCCAACCATCTCATCCCACAATCTAAAGGCTTCAGCTACACTACCTATACTGCAATATCCATTAATTAATATCCCATACGAAATATTACTGGGCAAAATCTTCCTGGAAATCATACATCTCCACAACTCATTTGCTTTCTCCATTTCACCTGCCTTGCAAAACCCGTCAATCAATGTGTTGTAGGTCACAATATCTGGCTTTATACTCTTATGCTTCATTTCCTCAAATAAGGTAATTGCTTTATTCAGATTTCCATCCTTACAATGCCCATGAATAAGTGTGGTGAAAGTACAGAAATCCGGAAACACTCCTCTTTGTCCCATCTCATCAAAGAGCTTGTCTGCATCTCCCAGCATTTTCTCTTTGCACAATCCATTTAACAAAGTATTGTACGTAATCACATCCAAAACACAACCCTGCTCAAGCATCTCATCCCTCAGTTTCAAAGCCTCTGACAGCATGCCTTTCCTACAATACCCATCTATAAGAATAGTGTAAGTAACATTATCTGGAACCAAGCCGGCTTTCTTCAAGTCTCTAAAATAGCCTAATGCCTGCTCAAGATATCCATTCCTCGAGAACACCCCAATCAGTGAACTGAAGCTGACTAAATCAGGAGCAACACCTTGATGCAACATCTCACCAAAAAGTTGTTCAGCTTCTGAAAAATTGTCCTTTCTGCAGCTCTCAACAAGCAATGTGTTATAAGTTACAGTATCAGGACCCAACCCGATGCTGAACATCTGATTTAAAATACCCTTTGCCCTATCAAATCTTCCCTTCCTACACAAACCACCAATAATAGCATTATAGGTAGAGAGACTCGGTTTCAATCCTTTATTGGACATTGATTTGATTACCACAAAAGCTTCTTCCAAAAGCCCTTCACGACAGTATGCATTAATGAGAGTATTATAAGTCACAGTATCCGCAAAAACACCTTTTTCCTCCATATCAAGCAGAAAGGAATTAACATTGTCAATATTTCGATCTTTACACAATGCATTGACCATAATATTCAACGTATAAACATTCAATACAATCCCACTTCGCTCAATCTCTCTGTACACTTCCCACGCCAAATCAACCCAACCCATCTTCACCAACCCACCAAGAAGACTATTACAAGAATTAATAGACACCAAAAACCCGTTTCCCCTCAGAATCCTAAACACTTCAGTCCCTTCCCTTAACTTCCTAGCCTGCACAAAAGTCCTAACCAACAAATCAAAAACCAACTTACAGGAAACAGGATTGGCACACGGTGATGTCATCAGAGACTCGACAACTTCAACCCTGGAAACCCCTCTCCTCCTAACCATTCTAAGAATCAGACTTTGAGCATCGGACAATCTTCTACCGCGCACCAAAGTATGAATCATCGCACTTAATGAAGCGGAGGTATGCTTAAAAGACACCGACTTTAACACCACAGAATCGATAAAATTCTGACCCAGTTGCAAATTACCGCTGCATTTGGATAAAACATCAACGACGAGGGATGGGTTTAAGCGAGGTTGATGGCTACGCCAAGAATTGGCATTACCGTGCTTCAAACTGAAGAGGATTTTCTCCACCAGGAAAGAATCAGATAGAGATGAAGGCGAAGATGGGTCATGATCTGGGTTTTGAGGGGTTTGTAGAGTGTGTGAATATCTACTGTCAAGTTTAGAGCTTGAGCTAAGAAAAGGAGAGATTGAGTTGAACGTTTTGTGGGTTTTGAGTTTTCTGCAACTGAAGAAGTGGGATTGGAGAAATGGGCACCGGGTGGCCATTCTTACTGGATTGCTCTGCCGGTTGCCTGGTTTCTGCTCTTCAAGAGCAGATGGGTTAGGTTCTGTTTTGTTTTTGTGCGAGGGAAGATGACTTAAAAGTTTCCCATCGAGAACACAGAGCAGGGAAAGCGGAGAAAAATAATAAAATATGGGCAATGTTAGAAAACAATGGAATTTATGGAAGAGTTTGGGTGAAGAATTGAAAGGATGAAGATGAAGAAAATCAAGGAGAAAAGAAGATTTGAGAGGAAGAGAATTAACGGGTACATAACCCGGTTTTATTCATTCTGCCTTCTTATTTTTGTTTCTTATCATACATATATATATTAATAATAGAGATACTGTATCTTTGTACAATACAGACAGTATTCATACAGTATAAATATTGTATTTTATAACACTCCCCCTTGAATACTGTTTGTATTTTGGGTAGAATATGCTTTGGAAGTACTGCCTCATTAAAAACCTTACCAAGAAAAACCCAGTGGGATAAAAACTTGGTGAAGGAAAAAAGAGTGCAGTGCGTATTCTGCTCCCCCTCATTTTGGCCTCCATTAGTTTCTTGATATCGTTGCTTGTCAATTGCCCTTGTCAGCTTCTGGTGACATGTATATTGTCTGAACACCTTTTGGTACATCATTACTTCAATTGGATAGAATTGGCAGCATTATCTTCATGATTTTGTCGTTGGAGCGTCTATCTTGTCATCTTGCTTTTATAGTCCCGATGATATTGCAATATCATGTGTAAAGTTGTGGTTGATGTCCGTCTCTGATTTATGTGGACTGAATAAGGGATCTACATCTGCAAAAACAACTCTCCTTTCTTCGGGCTCACAGGATTATCATAACGCTACATCTTTTATACCCCGAAGATAAGAGAAAAACACATATCTTGCCAGTAGGCTTAAGTCAAAAGCTTCAGGCTTTATAACAAGGTACTCCAGGACCAATTTAATAACACGGTATTTTTAGAGGCCTCTACTGGAGTACCAGTCATAAATAGATTTATCCATACTAAAAAAAAACTGTAAACATCAATTCAGTTCTATTTTGTTATTTTCCCGGGAATTAGTTGCTTCAGGCAACTTGGATCCTTCAGGGATCTTCATGACTTATGGATCCATAATAATAGGCTGTAATAGCATTCACTAGATGCATTTCTAACTCTTTTCATATAATGCCAGACTTATCAAAATAATCGCATCCACCACATGGGAGTGTATCTCCTCATAATTAATACCTGGTCATTTGGGTAAAACTTTGTGCCACAAACTGTGCTTTATATCTCATTATTTATTTCTTTCCGCACAAATACCCTATTATGACCAATAGAATTTTACACCTTTTAGTGTACGGACTACAAGTCCGAAAAACTCCTCGCTTCGGGCGAGTCCAATACAGCCTTAATTGTATTTCTATATTTTGGCCAATTATACTGTGCCTACAAATGAATATTCCGTCGACGGTTATTTTACGTCGGTTCCAACTTATCTCTGACACTGTAATTGAGATCTCATCAGATTACTTATTTCAGGTACCTGAGTTACTTCTGGAACTTTATCAATTGTGTCAGAGAATCAACCTCTTCTGGAGGACTTTTAATTCAAACCTCTACTGGAGGTCTTATTTTCTCACTGGGGCCATCTATCACTTTTGCTCCTTTTTCTCTATCGAGAATTTCTTTTCTTTTGGAACCGAGTATAATCCATATGAATTCATTTGCATACTTATATTGTTCTTCAGGAACATCAAAACAGGAGCATTTGCAGCTGGTATATAGTCACATATTTCAAATAAATATGTCCGGCAAATGACTTACTAATCTTTTGCAAATGAATCATTACTTAGAACTTCAGGTTCATACTAATATGCGAGGATCTGAAATTAAATATTGATGTGTCATTTCAATAATTTCTTGATCCAGCTGCTTATTTTCTCTCCCCCTGATGTTGGGTAAAACATCAACTAATAAGCAAATATTGCTATAAATGAATCTCCAATCCCCTGTCATAGGTTTCAAGTATCTTTATAATATATGGAGATACATACCCAACGTAGATTCACAATCTTCTTTAAGGAACCAATTTCACAAACCTGTGATGGAGCATTATATAACTCAAGGTCCGAAGATGGGAGATACTGTGCATGTGACCATTAATTAATTAAATGGGGGGGAATTCTTATAACATCATGTTGGCTTGATGCACAGTGTTGCTGCATATAAAATATCAATTTCTCAAGCAATAATATTTCATCAACAGTCGTGCAATCAATTGTCAATGTTCTCCCAAATTTATTTGAGTTTATTTCCAATGATATACAGTCTCTTATTGATGAAATATCCCAGCATTATCTAGACATATAGTCTAGTAACATAAGTAGGGACATGTGCCCGCAAGTGGCATAATAAGTGCGTACTTATGCCAACTTTCGTCACACAATAAACCATCTAGTCGATGCATCGTAAAAATTACCTAGATGGTTAACACCGCAGATTGATCAGTCCGCGTTCATGTCCCTGAATTATTCTAAAACTTGCTGGTGATGCTAGGCCATTCTCATCTTAGGAAGGCCGTGTAATAAGTTTTGCAGCAAACAAACACATGGAAATTTATTGACCAAATCAAATTTTGTGCATCATAATTGAACCGGGATAGCCCAACCAGTCATGCCAAACAATAAATCATCAAACCAACTTCAAGTTGGTGCCAGCTTCAGGCTGCTATATGTGCCAGCTTCTCCGACCTATACACACGGTCGAAGTCCGACCTATACTATTGTATTCCTTTAATAAATGGTCGACATTTAATGTAAAGATAGTCGGTTGAAGATCAATCAGAGTCAAAGCCCGACACGTTTGGCACATAAATTATTGAAATATTTATGATCGAAGTCCGATCACGTAAGGTCGAAGACCGACCTATACTTAAGTTTCAATCACCCGAATTTTATATAGTACAATCTAAAGAATAATGCTTGTAAACTTTTCACAACTTGTTTGTTAGTTACAACAATAGCCTTATAATATAGAGATATTCAACATCTCAGCTCTTCCAAAGCGTAAACATTTAACTCTTCTAGAGCAAGTTATACTATAATAAAACTTGTGCTCTTCCGGAGCTTAATATATGCTCTTCTAGAGCGTGATAAACTTATGCTCTTCTAGAGCATATTAATCCTCTTCTCAATTTTAGATTGTACAATCACATATTACTTATGAATAATTTTCGTTTATTAAATACGGAATATGTCACGCATTGTCTTCAGGACAAATACCAGAGTCATTATTTTAAAAACAATAGTTTTCACGTTCATATTAAAAATTTAATCATTTAATCACCCAATAAACATAATGTAATTATAACAATTAATAATTTAGCTGAACATAAAATAAGATCATTCAATATTGGCTTATATCTTCAGGGTATATTGGCATCCATACTTAAAATTCTCCCCCTTGTGGATGTCAATTTGTGCATTGTTATCGAGACTAATGCTTAAGGCATTCATTTATTCCGTATTCCATACTCTTCAGGAGTTTATGCTCGTCAGGAGCGTAAGCCTATGATCTTCTGGATCATAATTAAGCTAGTATTCACATACAGTTTTCCTCTTAAGACCCATGCTCTTCTGGAGTGGGTTAATCATTTTTCATTTCGAAATGTCATAATATGTTATATTGACATCCACACATATATAATTCTCCCCCTGTGGACGTCAATTTTACATTGTCTTCAAGACTAATGCCTTAGGCAATATTCTAAGAAATAATTATAAAATACTGAAAAGTAAAAAAAATAAATTGCAATGCGTAATAATTTAAACTGAACATAAAATTAAATAATCCAATATATATTGGCTTGCACCTTCAGGGTAAGCAAGTATAATCTCAATTTCCATCTTCGTGATGGTCATACAATATCCATCCTCTTGATGGTTATACAAATAGCCACCTTCTAGGGGTCTTACAACGTCCACCGACTGGTGGGCATACAATATCATGGTCATCATCTTGACCCAATATAGTTTCATCCATATTACATTTTGTCCAGCGGGGACGCACATTTCGTTAGATGCGTTTTTCCTTTTCCGAGTCTTCTGGACTCTGTCATTTAGTCTTCGATACTATTATCAGTTAAATTTATGCTCGCATTTCAGCATTTAACGCCCATAGCAAATTTCTTCCGGAAATTTTGGGGCCCAAAGTTAAATAACATAATTGAATAAATAAATGCTGAATTAAAATAAATAAACAGGGGCTTTTTCTTAATTACCCCAATTAAAATAAATGACAGAAAATTAAATACAATGGGCCTTTTTATTAATTAGCCCAATAAAAATTAAATTGCTGAAAAATAAATGCAATGGGCCTATAGCGAACCCAATAAAAAAATTAAATTTCAGCAAAATAAAAGCGACGGGCCTTATACGAGCCCAATAAAAAAATGTAAAGAAATAGGCGGCTTAGCCGGCCATTATGGGCCTTTCATGAGCCCAAATAAAGCATAAATAAAAATTAAAACATAAATTTAAATGCAGTGGGCCCTTTAATAGCCCAATCGGAATTTAAATAAAAATAAAAAATATGCTTACTCGATAAATCTTTCAGCAATAATACATATAATATATATTACTAATATCCGGTTACTATTCCGGTATGTATATGCCATTAGCCTTCTGGGCTTGGCGGGGAAAAACCCAAGGCGTCGGATTCTGATCGAACACTTCGGGGTTCGTCGGATCGGCCAAAAATGCTATTCACGGTTGCTAGATCGGTCAAAATTACTATTCACGCCTTCTGGGCATGCCGGGAAATAACCCGAGGTATAAAATTCTGGCCAAACACTTCGGGGTTCGCCGGAAAAATTCGAGGTTTCAAATTCCGGCCAAAATCACTATTCACGATCGCCGGAAATTACTATTCATCGTGCCGGATAATTTTCCGAGGCACTAAATTCCGGCCGAGCACTTCGGGGCTTGCCGGGAAAAACCGTAGATGCTAAATTCCGTGTTCGTCGGATCCCGACCAAACACGGTTCACGCCGGATTCCGGCCAAAAATCACTGTTCACGCCGGATTCCGGCCTAAAATCACTGTTCACGTGAATTCTCCATTAACAACATTACAATCCTAACAACAATTCACAGCAACAATTAAAACAACAACAACAAACATCCATCTCCCATCCACAAACATCCAAAATGAAATAAACACAATAATCAACCAAAAACAAATAAACACAATAATCACAGCATCCATTCAATCATCCAAAATACAATTTCATACAATGATAAATTAATTATTAACAACAAAATAATTTATGTTGTTTTCGTCTAGGACCCAATTAAAAATATAATTGACGAAAGGACTAAATTATAGGGACTTACCTGCATAAATCGGGAGTCCAGGGACCAAAGTGTAAGGCTATGTCATCTTTTTCATGGCTCCTCCTCGGTGCAGACGGCCGGCGACGCGACGAACGGCGAGGTGCAGGACGACACGGCGCGGCACAGGAGGAGGCGAGGCGAGGCAAAGCGCGCGAGGAGCAGCGGCTGCGACTGTGGCTGCTGCGGCTGCGGGCGACGGGGTCGGCGTCGGATCTGTAGCAGGTCGGCGCGAACGGCAGGGAGGAGGAGGACAGGGGCGCGGAGGCGCGAGGCCGGAGAGGACGAGGAAGGTGGGAGAGGCGGCGACGGCACTGGTGGGAGAGGCGGCAAACCCGTTTTGTGTTACTTGGGTTGCCGGACCGCCGTCGGGTCTTCCACTCCTGGCGGCGCGTCCGGCGGCGGGAGGTGGCGACGAAGGCGGCGGCGAGCTGGCGACGACGAGAGGAAGACGATGGTGTGGGTGGTGTCGTGAGATGTGGCCGGGAACAAATTCGCGTGAACAGTAACTAAGGTATTCAAAGTTGGTAGAGTTCTTCCTCCTCTCCTTTTTTTCTTTCTTTCTCTGCAATTTTTTTTTGCTAAAACGAAGTTCGGGTAGAGTCAAATTCGTGCTGATCACGTGTTAGAAAACAATGGAATTTATGGAAGAATTTGGGTGAAGAATTGAAAGGATGAAGATGAAGAAAATCAAGGAGAAAAGAAGATTTGAGAGGAAGAGAATAAACGGGTACATAACCCGGTTTTATTCATTCTGCCTTCTTATTTTTGTTTCTTATCATACATATATATATTAATAATAGAGATACTGTATCTTTGTACAATACAGACAGTATTCATACAGTATAAATATTGTATTTTATAACAGGCAAAACCCTCGTAAAAATGTTTTGTAATCTTTTCTTAAATTGACTGTTAATAAAACACATAACAAAAAATTTTACCCGACATGGATTTCGTTACCTCAAATGATTCACGATGAAAAATGGTTCATGATAAGAAAAATGATTTCTAATTCCTTTGAAACCTTTAGTATGCATTTACATTTATTTATTCAAGTTATACATTTACATAAACTCTTACCAATGTAGGGTTAGTCCAAGTGGTAAGCAAGGTGGAGGATTTTATTCATGGGTCCGCCCATGATGAGTTCGTGGGCTAAAGCCCAAGTCTAACCCTAATATTATGTTATTAGGAAAATCCTGAGTTGGGGGTTTTATATGTGATATATAACCACCCACACAGATAGAGATAAGGACGTGGGATTTGTATTGGTATACAGATAACAGAAAGATTGAATTTTCTGGTTCTCTTTCTCTCTCCCAAAATATCTCTTCTCCAGTTTTAGGGTTCTTAGGTTGTGGTATGTGGATTACTTCCTTGTGATTTGATTTCCGACCAACATCCATATATCGATGATCAAGATGATGCAGATGATCCAGAGGAACAACTGATCTAGAGATTTCATAGGCTTCAACCTAATAGAAACAAATAAGTTCTCTTTTCTATTCAATTAATTCTTCCGTTGTGCATAGGTTGTTAAACATGCCTATAATTCCCAACATTGGTAGCGGAGCCAGGTTGTACAACCTAATTGTTTTTGTTGACTATGTGTAAACATGAAAATAATTATGGTGTATTATTGCTCTGGAATCGAAATTGCTCTGAGCAATTATCAGTTTTTATTCCATGATTAGTTTTTCGTTTTTGTGTAAATCCTGAAAGAACAAATCTGTGGAAGAATGTTATTTGGATGCTAGATTGTTTTATCTAATCAATTGATATTGGTCATTAATTAGTTCTCGGATGCTGATCTATTTTTGGTCTTGTACATATCAATTTGCGTAGTTGAACTGTTGTACAAAATTGGTAATACAATACTGTTTGTATTCAATGGGTTAAAACAATCTAGACTTGAATTCTTTGTGAATTGATGAAACCCATTAGATATCAACCCATCGCGCCCAGAACCGTCGCTCACAGGATATAATCAGCCCATTTTTTTGTGTAAAATAAACCAATTGATTCTTTGTGAATCAACCCGCTTGACAACGAACCTAGAAACTCAACAAAGGGGAAGCCTTCCTTGTATTTGTGTTGTGTTTGAGCAATTGAATTTGTTTGCAGGGACGGTGGTCTTTGTGGCCCTCTATGGTTCAATCGGTTGCGGGTTGTGTGTTTGTTAACGGCGAGGCTCGGGCGGCGATCTCTCTACAGTGGCATTCGTCGCTACTGCAGGCGGTGGTCGGCGTCGTAGGCTGCAGGTCCGGTCCTGGGCAGTTTTAGTGGCTGCCTCCTGTGGCGGCTGCTTCTCCCTCGCGCAGCGGTGCCGTGGTTGGACTTTGTGCTCGCAGCCACAGTCGGTGTTGTTCTCAGTAGCGCTTGTTGCTGCCACGGGCGGCGACGACTGAGAAGAGAGGAGATGTGTTCTCCTCGGCCGACTGCGCGGGCAATGGCTCTGCGTGAGTCCTGTGCTTGTGGCGGATCGAGAGGCCATGGTTGCACTCAAAGTCTCTTCTTCGAGCGTAAGTGGACGCGAGGAAGAGGGCGGCGGCTCTTAGTGAGACGGCCGGTGGATCGCACAGCGGGCGGAGCAGCCGAGCGAGACAATGGCTTTTGTGGCTGCTGTAACCGAACACGGCGGCGGTGGTTCTCGTGGAGGCGCAAATGGCGTCTTCCCCGGGTTGCGATAGCTGCGGGTCCTCCCTCTGTGGGTTGTGACTCGCGGCACGAGGCAAAGGCGACGGCCGAGCAGGGCGGCGTCTTCGTGACACGCTGCGCGGCTGTCCATCCCTCTCTTCACCGGCGGGTGGACGACGTTGCTCCGGGAGCATACTCCTCTTGAAGGAGATGATGCTTCGGGCTTCACACGTATGTGGGCTTATCCGGGCCGAACCTGTCATGTGTGCTAATTTTTGGGCTCATTAGACAGAGTAGATGGGTCCGCTGGTCAAGGCCAATGTGTTGGGCTCGCTGGACACAGTAGCTGGGCCCGCTGCTTCCGGGCCTATTTGTTTGGCTCATTAGACTGGATTCTTGGCCCGCGGGTCTGAGCCAATTTGTTTGGTTTGCTGGACCTATTCTGTATAGACTCATTTGAGTTGAATTTAATTGGGCTATTCTGGATTGTGTGATCTTTTTGGCATGTGGGCTTTGTGTCCTAAGTGAATGGGTTCCATTGTATTATTATTCACAATAATTATTTTATACAAAATAAATTAGAGAATTTGTTCCTTTAATTTATAATTGAATGTATATTTTTTATTTTAGTCTAACTATGTGTTAGATGATAAATAAGATTATGTACTTTCAATTGAATTAGATAATTATATGTTAATTATCTAATTTGTATAAAATAATATTAAAGAATAAGTTTCTTTAATTTATGATTGATTGCTTACTTATTTTTATTTAAACTAACTATGTGTTAGACCTTAAATAAAATAAAGTAAAGTCAATCATATTGGGTAATTATATGTTAATTATCTAGTTTGTGAAAAATAATTATACTAAAGAATGAGTCTCTTTAGTTTATGATTGATGCTTGTTTATTTTAATCTAACTATGTGTTAGATGATAAGTAAAATCAAGTGCTTTCAATCATATTTAAGATAATTATTTGATAATTATCTTATTCATGAAAAATAACTTTAAAGAATGAGATTCTTTAATAAATTTTTCATTACTGGTTTTTTATTTAAGAATGAACTATGTGTTATTCTTAAATAAAAAATAATTGCTTTTGATAATGTTGGATAACTATATGTTAATTATCTGTTTCAAAAGCATTTTACTAAAGAATAAGTCTCTTTAGTTTATGATTGATTGCTTGTTTATTTTAATCTAACTATGTGTTAGATGATAAATAAAATCAAGTGCTTTCAATCATATTTAAGATAACTATTTGATAATTATCTGATTCAAATGGGATTCTTTAATAAATTTTTCATTACTGGTTTTTTATTTAAGAATGAACTATGTGTTATTCTTAAACGAAAAATAATTGCTTTTGATAATGTTTGGATAACTATATGTTAATTATCTGTTTCAAAAGCATTTTACTAAAGAATAAGTCTCTTTAGTTTATGATTGATTGCTTGTTTATTTTAATCTAACTATGTGTTAGATGATAAATAAAATCAAGTGCTTTCAATCATATTTAAAATAACTATTTGATAATTATCTGATTCAAATGGGATTCTTTAATAAACTTTTCGTTGCTGGTTTTTTATTTAAGAATGAACTATGTGTTATTCTTAAATGAAAAATAATTGCTTTTGATAATGTTGGATAATTATATGTTAATTATCTATTTCAAAAGCATTTTATTAAAGAATGAGCTTCTTTAATATATTATTAATTGCTAAATTTTATTTTTGGATTTGACTATGTGTTATCTCTATTAATAAAAATTATGTGCACTTAATAATGCTAGATAATTATATGTTAATTATCTATCTCTCACTTAAGGGAAAACTTGATTTTCATTCGTAGTGGGAGTTTAAATTGCTTTATACTGTTGAATATTATGCAATAGTTAATTATTCTTTTAAGCATGAATGATGATGCACTTTGATGGGTTTTCGATTTTGTGCTTGGAAGTATGTTAGCTATTTATTTTATTTATTTTATAAAGTATGAATTATTCTTATATATATGATGTGGCATCCTATATGGACTTATGTGATTTTATTTGTCTTTAATACAATGTGTTATAGTTTATTATTGACTGTTGTAGGAAATAATATCATCGTTAAATTTCATGAGTTGAGAAATTTTTATGATGGTATTTGTAATGTTTTGAATGCATGAAAATCCATTATGTTGGATTAATGTGATATTTTGTGCTCTGAAAACCATAAAGGATGAGCCTG
The DNA here is from genome assembly GCA_028386065.3 of Turnera subulata. Taxonomy (NCBI): domain Eukaryota; kingdom Viridiplantae; phylum Streptophyta; class Magnoliopsida; order Malpighiales; family Passifloraceae; genus Turnera; species Turnera subulata. The sequence continues at coordinate 30,540 of JAKUCV010006489.1, forward strand.
TAAAAGGTAGAGAGAGTAATTCTTTCCTACACTATGTGTGTGGCAGTTAGAATCCAAAGGTTTTTGTAACTTTTGGACTACCTTTTAAATTAAGTTTGGTGGTGTATCCTTAACCAAACTTTTGACAATGGTAAATGATAATTGTCACTTACTTGGTAAGGAACAAGCATGTTCCAACTGTCATTAATTTTTACCACTACTTCTTCTGACAATGTTGTTTGTCATTTTGAGTAAGATGTGGGGCGCCTGTGGGTGCCCAATAGGACTACTCAAAGAAGTGCCTTTGTGGCTAAAAATACTTATATTGGTAATGGTACCAATTGCTAAGTATATGTCATTTCGACAAAAGTGGTAAAAATCATAGAAGGCTCGAAATAAATTTTAATCCAAATGGTAGGAACAAGGTAAAGCTGAGTGCTTTAATTGTGGATAATAAATGTATTT
>JAKUCV010006489.1:36526-80972 GCA_028386065.3 Turnera subulata
GGCATATCCGAGCCACTGGGTATTCGGTATACCCCAACCTCAGACAACATCATACCAACCAGATATTCGGCATATCTGAGCCACTGCGGATATTCGGCATATCCGAGCCACCGCGGATATTTGGCATATCCGAGCCACTGGGTATTTGGTATACCCTAACCACAGGCATCAACATGCCAACCAAATCAAGTAACCAGACCAAGTAACCGACCATAGCATCCCAAAATTAATTTTCAAACCATCGGGTCGTACCACTACTTCCCACATATTTCATCATCTCATATCAATTCCAATTCCAATTTCCACTTTCCATTTCTCAATTATCCACAGTCAATAGTTTATTCCAATTGTCCAATCACAACATTGTCTACCGTCAGCAATCACAATATCCATAACAGTCGAACAATTATCCAATTTCCTATTAGCTCAAGTTACACAACAGGCCAATCCCTCATCAGTTCATAACATCAATTACTCACAGTCCAACATCAAACACAACACAGTATCTAGTAACCCAACAACAGTCATATAACAGTTCAATCAAGCAAATCAACATCATAGCAACAACAACAACGACAACATCATAGCAGTCAATCAACCAACAGTAATCATCTCATCAACAAATTCCACAGCAACCAAGTAACAGACATTATCAATTCAGCAGTTCAATCTTACAACCAAACAAACACAGTATTACGGGCACATATCAAGGGTTATCCATCCTCACCTGGTATGTCTCTGAAACTGCTATCCGGTCAACCTCGATACCCTATATGTATACACATAGCAACACAATCATTTATAATGCACCGACAAGAGGATCATGCATGATGCCGGTTTTAGAAATCGTTGTACGGCTTGTCTTATATCCAATTTCTATTGTTTCCATAAATTTCTTTCATATGATGTTAACCTCTTTATTCAATATATTATTTATACTTAATTTCAAATTAAAACCGAAACCGAGTTTCCTATCGATATTCTAATTATACTTAACGTTAAATTAGATCCGAATCCGAACGTTCAAGTCGATATCCCGGCCCATTAGTCGCTCATGACAAGAAAACATATATATATACATAAATACTTGTATGGGTTATATTTAGTAATATGTCAAAGTAAGTATTATTTCGTAATTACTTATCCTCGATAAAATAACAATAATAATGATAACCACATATATACGCCTGGTAATAGTTGATCATAAAATAGTGGTAACGTTAAATACGTCCAAATAGCATATGAATATTACATGTCCGATAATTAATCCGTTAAATAGGAAATACCTCCGTTGTTATAATCTTATAATCTTGGTAAGCTTTACTTAATTATCAGTTCTTTTAGGCGAATTTACGGTTCATTAACGTTCTTAATCCATAGTTTTAATCGTTATCGCTTAATTATATATTACATCCTCTTTTCTAACTTATCCATCGGTTTCGTTATTAAGTCCGTTAAATGCGTATGTGTCACGGTAACATGGGCCTCCGCACGTCGGCCCGTTTCCGAGCCCGTGTGCAACCGAGCCCAAACCCGAGCTCATGGTATTAACAAGTCCAAGGATTACCGAAGCAATCTGTCCACCGAGTCCCGCCTCTTGAGGAATGCACTGTTCACACCGGAGTTGCCCGGGCCTCGCCGGAAAATTCCCGGGACTACCGGAAATTCGCCGGATTCCGGCGGAACTGTTCATGGCAGCATCAAAGCACCCCCTTCAGCCACTGTTCGTCGACCCTTGCTCACTGTTACTGTTCATTGCCCGTGAAGATACCAACAACACGCCATCAACGCCATACCACAACAAGCAGAATCCCCCAACAACAATCAATTGAAACCCGTTAATCCCAACTTCAAATCAATTATCCAACCATAACTCAAATTAAGTAAAACCAACAAATAATTATTGCTTAAGAAGAAGACGGGAAAACGCAGCCAAGGACTCGCCCGGCCTTGGATCGTCTTGGTGGAGGAGGGGAGAAGGATGGTGGCGCGTCGGCGCACCCACGGCGGCGGCAACGAGCGGCTAGTCTTGCTGGCCTGCAGCGACAGGGAGCGGGACGGCGGCAGATCGTGAGGAGCTGCAACGAGGAGGGACGTTCCCCTGTGATGGTGGCTCGGCTGCGAGCAGGGGCGGAGGGAGAGGAGATCGGCGGCTGTGGGTCTCCTCACGGCGGCGATCTGCAGCTCTGCGTGCGGCGGAAGAGGAGGAGGATGGGTGTTGGTTTCTGGGAGGTGGCGGCGCGGCTCGTCGGTGGGGAAGAAGAGCAGGGAGTGGTGGAAGAGGGAAGGAAGGAAGAGGGATGGCAGAGGAAGAAGAGGGAGAGGGAGGAAGGGAAAGAGATGGTGGTGTGTGGCTCGGGTAGGAAGAAGAGAGGATAAGGAGGAAGAAACAAAGGAAAAAAAAAATAAAAAGAAAGAGGGGAGGGCCAACTAGTCACGGGTGGAGGCGGCTGAAGGAGAAAGAGAGGAGAAAAGAAAGAAAAGAAAGAAAAGGGAAAGAAAAGAGAAGGAGGAGAAAGAAGGAAAAGAGAGAAGGAAGTAGGGCCCACGTGGCCGGGAAAAACCAGAAGAGAGAAGAAATGTAGCCGGAAGGAGGAAGAGGAAGGAATGAGGAGAAAGAAGAGTGGCTCGAACAAGCCTCATATGGCCGGTCCGGATTCTCGCGTCGGAATCTCGTAGACGCAGAAATATTCCCGTCTTTCCGACAAATTCCGTCCCGAGCCCAAAAATACAACTTGGGCTCGGAAAATCCGATTAATCCTCCTGAACGTCGTCCAAGTCTCGGAACTGAAAAGCGAGGCTCGGTTAGTCAAGAAGATACTCCCGAGCGCGGGAAAACTCTCAGTTTCGAAAAACGACTACCGATTTACCTTGAATTAATTACCCGAGATTAATTCAATAGTAAATCATGGTGAAACAATTTCTACAGTCCCGGTAAAAATCCAAATTTTACCCGGGCTGTTACAACTGTTCATATAATATTTTTTTTCTTTAAAAAAAACATACTTTACAATTTGCTTACGGTGAAACAGTAAGGAAATTGGAAAGTATTATCTTTAACACTTTGCTTACGGCTAGGTGGTAGGTGAACCGTTAGGAAATCTTTCTTACGGATGATTCCGTAAGCAATCCGTAACTACTAAGCCGAATGTAATGGAAAATGGAATTACACCCTTCCCGTAAGTAAACCGTTACTAATCCGTAAGCAATTCCTTACAGCTTTCTTACCGCGTGCGTCCGTAAGCAATTACCCTAAGAAACAGGCCAGAAATTAGTAGTGACTGACAGTTTGGTACTGTTTGTTACTTGAATCAATCATCAATTGGATAGTTGATTCAGTATCCACAAATTGTGTAATAGATGATCCAGGATCATTTATATACAATTGTCAAATGTCGGTTGAATCAAAGTAAGTTCATGTAGGAACTGACCTAAGGAGAAAGTTAAAGGATTAGACTGATTGTGTAAGGGTCAAAATCCTAGATCTACATGATATATACTATGTTCATTAGACTTGACAAAACCTTGTGTCTAGTGGGAGCAAATTGGATTACAATGAATTTGTTTCATTAAATCCAATACCTCGAAAAGTGGTCACGGTATGGAACCGAGACGACACTTTAGATCGATGGTACTGATCAAGAGTACCAAAAGGCTCTCATAGTGTAACCTCTTTTGTAGATGGGAACCTAAAACTATTGTTTCTTATAAGACTAAGACGAATGGATTAAGACAACGTGAGTTGTATTTCATGCAATCAAAACAAATTTGAGTGTTGGTAAAATATATGAGGCTGTTGGGAACAAATAGGTTCTCAAAATTTTATGCTATGTGCTGATGAGCCAATGGATGTTTTTTGATCTCGTATTACATCAAGTGGATGTAAGAACTATCTTTCCTTAGTGGAAAATTAGAAGAAATTTACATGCAATAAACTGTGGGTTTTTGCTGTAAAAGGGCAAGGATATTTAGTGTATTGCCTATTTAGGTCTATTTGTGGACTCTATAATTCTTCTAAATAATGGTTCTTAAGATTTTGTGTAACCAAAGACATCTTTTTGTAATGATAGATGATGACCATTATATCGGGATCAGCTAGTCATAAGTGACTCTATTACCTTACGTCCACGTCACGTTGTTGGCTGGAAATTATAAGAATTTCCTAGTATCTATACTCTTAATTGTCCTTCATTTTTTAAATGTAGGACATGGAGGGGGAATCGCATACACTTTGAGGGTTATGATCCTTATAATTTTGTATGCATGACTATAAGCCTATAGATATATTTATTGCCGAGGGCAATAACCTGAGCCAACAACAGTGTTATCAAACTCAAATAGTGCTTGGAAAATGTGCCTTATTCTAATGTCATAAGAATCCAATGTGTACTATATTGTATGCAAGACAAGATATTTGTTATCTTGTTGAGATGGTAAATAGTTACCGACTCAATCTTGGATATGACAATTAGATGACAGTCAAGGAAATACCTTGGTATTTAAGAGTATGGTAAACTATATTATAAGCTTTCATGAGATAAGTTCTGCTTCAAAGCTTATATACATGTTGACTATAGTGGTGATTTTGGACTATGTGTAGTCATATCATCTTGTCAAACATGGTCTTGTCAATGATAGGAATTGAATTTATAATTCTATCATCGGTTGTACAAAACTGTATGGCTAAAATAGTTTAGTCATTAGGGATAATGCATGCGGCATGGTTCCCTTATTGATTATCTATTGTGATAATTATGCAGTGATATTCCTGTGGAAGGAATTGGTGGTACTGTGACAAGACAAAAACACATTGATATTTCACATAAGGAAGTGAATATAAAGTATATTCCTACTGGTGATATGCTGATACACAGTCACCGAACCTTTTTTTTTGGAAAGACTCATTTGTTGGTCAAATGGAGCAGATAGGTTTGGTAGGAATTAAATACAATAATTTATATTATTGTTCTTTCCCTTAACTTTATATTCACGATAATGGATTTATGCAGTGCCATTTTGTGTAAACGTCCATATATACAGAATACATGTTGTATACATGTGTGGAAATATGCTAGGTGCATATGAAGGGATGAGAGGCTTAGTGCCAAGCTCATCAAAGATATGTCTAACAGACAGGTTAGCTCTCTCACACGAGTAACCTTCTCTATGACTAGGTGGGTCATAGGGGTAAGACAGTTTTAAGTCAAGAATAAGTTGAGTACTTATTCTGTAAGAGCCTGACTTAAAACATATTGTCGCCTTGATATTGTTCAAGATAAGGTCAGTCATAATTGACCGAAGATAAAACGAAGTAATGTTTTATCTTGTCTGTTCAAAGGCTAGGTAGGGTTCTCTTGGAAAACGGTAGAGTGGTGGACCCAAGTTAAACACTAGGTGTGTTTGAACTATTACCTATACAGTATTATTAATGACATATGCTCCACTGAGGGATGGAGAAAATACTGTGGCACATGAATTCATACCATGTGTGCTTTGTGACCGATTAAGGAGTAGGAAATATGATCTCATTTCCTTACAGTGTGAGCCTTGAGAAATTATTAATGATTTCTCACAAGCGCCCTTAGGGACCTTTTACTACTACTTGAAACCTTAGCTTGGTGTTGCTATCTTGGCTGTATTCTGAATGGTCATGATTGATTCGGCCTAATCGGGATATGTCAGAAAAGCAGCTGAGTTAAGATGTAGAGTTTTGAGTAAAAGGGAAGATCATTAAGTGTTGCATTTTCCTTTTGTGTTCACAATGTGGCGCCACTTATGTTTTTTGGTAAAACATAATTGTGAATACATATAGAGAATTGGGGTCTGTGTTTCTCTTAAATGCAACTAAATGTATCTGGGGAGCTTACATACTTACTCTACTTGAACTATTGTATATTCTTAACAGATTTACAATATAGTTCTTTACTTGAGCTATTGTATACTCTTAACAGATGTACAATAACGAGCTCTTACTAGTATGCTGGTCGCACGACCTATTTGTCCGTATGAAGTGGTTAAAGAGATTGATGATTTTGTTCATCATGTGGTAAGCAAGGTGGAGGATTTTATTCATGGGTCCGCCCATGATGAGTTCGTGGGCTAAAGCCCAAGTCTAACCCTAATATTATATTATTAGGAAAATCCTGAGTTGGTGTGATATATAACCACCCACACAGATAGAGATAAGGACGTGGGATTTGTATTGGTATACAGATAACAGAAAGATTGAGTTTTCTGGTTCTCTTTCTCTCTCCCAAAATATCTCTTCTCCAGTTTTAGGGTTCTTAGGTTGTGGTATGTGGATTACTTCCTTGTGATTTGATTCCCGACCAACATCCATATATCGATGATCAAGATGATGCAGATGATCCAGAGGAACAACTGATCTAGAGATTTCATGGGCTCCAACCTAATAGAAACAGATAAGTTCTCATTTCTATTCAATTAATTCTTCCGTTGTGCATAGGTTGTTTATGTTAAACATGCCTATAATTCCCAACACAAGGTGCCGGGTATAAGTTCTCGTGTATGCAGAAAATTCCCTTGAGAGACTCGCCCCATGCCCAGATACGCGACGCAGGTCGGATCCGGATTAGTCGGGTCAAAAATTCGGACACCGGATAGGGAACAAAAAAACATAAACTCATTGATATAACCAAGTAAAATGATTTTCAAATCTGCAACAAGAAATTCGCGTGTTGCTTTCTCCCAAAAAAATAATAAAATCAAATCGAATTCCACTAGAACTAGGTTAGAAAATCTAGCAGAGAATTTATAGCAAATATAATGAAAACTTACAAACAGAGAACTTAATTCCCGAAAAATGACAAAAATGCTACACTTTGGGTATTCCTTTTTCCTTTTCGGTTTTTTTAGCAAGTGCTTGTATTTCAACTTCTTATGAGAGCTTGTATTTTGCTGGTCAACATATAGTGTATTTATAATTACATACAAAAATAATTAAACAACAACTATAGACCTACGATATAGTTTGCAATTTACCATCATTTTATTATAAAATGACCATATTTGTTACGAATCTTAATAATAGGTTCACCGATTTTAAATTAGTTGGCTTTGGTCACCTTAAGAACCATATTTGAACACATAAAAAAAATTTAAAATAACTAATCAAAAGACACAAATGGGGAATATAATTTTCGAGAAAAAGGGCGATTCAGTCCATGGTTTTTTCTCCCTTTTTTTTTTTCTTTTGGTCCAAATCATAAGAAGATATATAAATCCAGTTTTTGTGAGAAGCCTTTTGAATTAGGCATTGCATACAGGGCCTTGGTCCTCGGCCTCTAAATTTTGGAGGCGGCCTCGTTCTTGCTGGCCATGATTATACGTTCTGGCTTTAACCATACATTTCGGTTGGGCCGAGTTGGGTGACTCGTTTTAGTGTTCAGATATCGAAACAGAAAACCAGAATTCGTAGGCTTTTCTTTATAAGGCCCGTGAAAGCTGTTCGGGCTTTTTTTTTTTTTTTGTCTGCTTTGATGCATCATCCATTATTAGTAGACTGTAAAACGAGAAATCTGTGGAAAAAGTTATTGCATCAGAGGAAAACATTACTTGAAAACTAAAAGAGATTCTGGGTTTCTACCAAATCAATTTTGCGATTCCAGGTCTCAAATTTCTTTTTGAGGGGAAAATTACAAGTCAATGTTGCTGGCTCGATCAGTTTTGTGAAAACAGAGATGGTCCTATCGAATTAATTGTTACGTTATTGAAGGGGAGACAAACTTTTACCCGGCAATGTCATCAAATAAGTTGGTCATCAGGTCCATCAACATAAATATAAGAATCCAAATGGCTACAGATTATATTTTAGAATGACAGTTATAATTAACTTGTTTTTTTATACTAGTCGAGGAGAATGAGATTCGAACCCGAGACCTCGCCCAAGAAAATATGGCTCTTGAGTCGGGAAAAAAAAAGAAGAAAATATTGCTCTTGATTAGATCCCTACAACACATCAAAACAATTGCTAAGATTTCACAAAAAAAAAAACATCTTTAGATTTGTCGGCTTCCTAAGTTCAGGAAAATTTGAAGGATGTCTAAGAACAGGTTTGCCGTGTAAAAGAAAGGCAACCTTCCTATGGTTATGGTTGGTTGCAGGGTCGAAGCTGCTACCATTGCCGTTTAATGAGTGTTCGCGCACAAACAGCGAGCGACCCTCGACCTACAACTGATAAAAGATAGAAATTGGTCTTTGATTGATTTTGCTGGATCCCAATACAAGTATTATCACTAACCTTATATAGGTTATCACAAAACAATTGATAAAATAATATTTCGAATTCTAAACATCGCTTGAGGTGGGATATGCTCTGAACCGATATCTTCCCTTTTAACTTTCAAATATGAACAGAAGTCACAGAGGATTGCGCAGACCCTAACGGCTCGTGGACCTTCCTGATCACAAGCATCCGATCGCCTAACGATTCAATAATATCCAAACTCATGATTCAAATTCAAGTCCAAGAACTGATCCTTAACCAGCATAAAACATCGGACTTGGAAAGACATCAATCCCAGACTGGCGCCCCCGACATGTATAAGACGGACTGGATATCAGGCTAGTCCAATGAAAGACAAGAGACCCATGGCATCGATCCTAGCCCAATGGATGACATCGGTCTTAGACCAGTGGGCGACATCGGTCTTGGACCAATGGATGACATCGGTCTTGGACCAGTGGATGACATCGGTCTTGGACCAGATACAAAGAAAGACTATTGGGCCTCTAAGAGCACAGTACTGGCTTTTGACCAGAAGAAACCCAACATGAACGACATGTAATACATCACGATTTTGGTCTTGGTGTAAACAGTTGCCCCCCTCAGCCCTTTGATTGAAGACTATCGCAAATCGAAGGGGTGATCCTTACCATCAGCCAAAATCGAGACACCAGGAGCAAAAGTCAACCCAATTTATCAACAAGGCAAAAAGTCAACCCATCGGTCAACAGGAAAAAAGTCAACCTTGTCGGTCAATCAAGTAGAAAGCCAACCCTGTCGGTCAGCCGGGCAAAAAGTCAACACCGTCGGTCAACCGAGCAAAAAGTCAACCCCACCGGTCAACAGGGCCAAAAGGCAACCCTATCGGTCAACAGAGCCAAAAGGTCGACTCCATCGGTCAATTGGGTAAAAAGTCAACTCCTTCTGTCAACAGGACCGAAAGTCAACCCTGTCGGTCAGCAGAGCCAAAAGGCCAACTCTATCGGTCAATTGGGTTAAAAGCCAACCCCATCGGTCAACAGGACCGAAAGTCAACTCACAGGTCATGGAGTAGCCAAAAGTCAACTCACAGGTCATGTAGTGAGCAAAAGTCAAACCACAAGTCAAGGGAACGATCTGTGACATCAATCAACCAATTTGCCCAAAGAGACCACAAACGGCCTGCGACCTTATCCAACCATCGATCCACAACCTCTACTATCACACCCATCCTCAGCAACTACTCTTCTCCACGAAAAAAAAAACAAGGTCACCACCTAAAATACAATTTTATAAACGATCTCTTTGTAGAATTCGTAATAAATAAAATTTTAAAGAACTATCTATCTCGCAGACCGCTCCACGTAGCAATAACCAAACCCACATATCGATCTATGTAGTAGTAAGTGAGCTCACATATCGATCGACCTATGTCACAGATCGGTCCACGTAGCAATAGCCAATCCCACATGTCGATCCATGCAGTGGTAAGTGACCTTACATATCGATCGATCTACGTCACAGATCGATCTAGGAAGAAGAAGGTGACGATCGACCTATGTCACAGATCGATCCAAGTAGTAGTTGATAACCTCACAGAACGATCTTACAGATCGACCCAAATAGCCAAGGCCGACACCTCTTCTCAAGCTCCAAGAATCCATCTCCAAATCAAATTCAACCCTTCTTTGTTCAAATAAAAATCCTCTTGCCACAAAAAAAGAAAGAGGTTCGGCGCCAAACCAAACCGCCGGTTCTATCCCGCGAAAAACCCTAAGGTTTATCCCCAATAATCCATGATAAAATCAAACTCAACCTTCCCTTGTTCACACAAGTTGTTCGTCAAGAAAAAAGGTAGAGTCGGCGCCAACCTCCAAGAATCCTTCTCCACAAGAAAAACGAACTCTAACCAAAACAAAACCCAATCAAGCTTATTTAAAGAAACGCAATAACCACCAAAACTCAATAAACTCAACAATCCCTTCTTCCAAAACAAACCCATCAACACGCACCAAGACCTCCAATGGCTGCTGCACCGAAATCACCCGGCGCGACCCTCCCCAAAGCTGCATCTCACGAAGGTGAAATAACGGACAAGATTGTCATATTTAAACAAGCCGTGAACAACCTCGGCTTCTCCTCACCCTTTTTCTCAGTGGAAAGCGGTATCGCCCTAGGCCCCTCCCTTCGCGATGACCACCCACAACACTCCATAGTTTGCCCCCTCAATAAAAAGGACATGCCTATTGGTCTCCGCCATGGGAATGGTCTGACGGTTCCAATCTTCAGTGGCTTGGTAACAATTCGAGATGGCCTTTTGGTGTTTGCCATCAAGCATTGTCTGATGGTCCTTCCTACTGAAAGCAGCCTGATGGCTCCGAAAATCAGCAATGCCCTGTGGATCATAGCCTTCAACTTGCAAATTCGATGATGAAGAATCTTCTTCGCGAGGAGTTGGACCTGTGCTGCCCCCTGGTAGGCTGGTTTTTCCTTGTCATCATTAGAATCAGGATGATCATGGCTAGATCGATGTGAGTCAAGATTAGACTGGTCGTCACCAGACCAATACTGGTTAAGGCCCTGCCCCCCTTGTTCTGACGTGCCTTGGAGGCTATGGTCGTGGTGAACATCCTTTTCAATAAAGGACTTTCCTTCTTGTGAGCCCTGCACATCGATCTCTGATGGAATTTTATGAGTTTCCTGTGATAAAATCTTGCCATTAGCATATAATTGGTCAAAAAGTTCAATTGCATCAAAGATATCAAATATGTTTGGCCGAAGACCCAGCCTTGTACTATCAGCATGCAGCTTGTCGATGAAGGAGTCTTTCTCTGCTTTTATCTTTTTGACGTTCTCCACATCTTGGTAACCATGATTGACGTGTACATCTTCTACAATTTCAATGATCGATGAGTATACTTCGTTCACGATATACTCCATCGGTCGTGCACCAAACAACTTTTCAGCTTGAACGTTCTTTATTAGAACATTCATCCCCCTTTCACCAAGCTCATCGTATAAGTACTGTTACTCTTTACAAACCTGGTCATATTGAGAAGACAACGATTGTGCTTATTGGGAATTACCATGATGCTTGGAAAGTGCCTCCTTTTCCTTCAAGAGCTGTGAAAATTGGCCACGGATGATGGCCACAGACTCCATTAGGAATTGGATTGTTGGTGAGAACATGATGTGTCCCACTGGGCGTGCCAAAAACTATTCACGCACGAACAGCGAGCGACCCTCGACCTACCGATTCGACTGATTGAAGAACCGAACCGACAACCAGATCCGACCGTTGAAAGGCCGAACGGACGGTGTCGCGCGTCCTGGACCGGGTTTTGATACTAACCTGCCGATCTGACCGATGGAAGACCAAATCGACAACCGAATCCGACCTTTGAAAGAAGGGCCGAACGGACGAACGTCAAACGCCCTAAATCGGGTTTTGTGTTTTGGGTTTTCTAAGTTATGCTAAACTAATAAAGCATGATAAATAATCGCTAGAGCGCGATAAAATTAAACTGATAAAAGATAGAAATTGGTCTTTGATTGATTTTTCTGGATCCCGATACAAGTATTATCACTAACCTTATATAGGTTATCACAAAACAATTGATAAAATAATATTTCGAATTCTAAACATCGCTTGAGGTGGGATATGCTCTGAACCCCGATATCTTCCCTTTTAACTTTCAAATACGAACAGAAGTCACAGAGAATTGCGCAGACCCTAATGGCTCGTGGACCTTCTTGATCGCAAGCATCCGATCGCCTAACGATTCGATAATATCCAAACTCATGATTCAAATTCAAGTCCAAGAACTGATCCCATAGAGATCGGGAGCTCCAAAACTATATGAACCTGCTCATGGTGAGTAAAGAAGGATCCACTCTAAGTGGCAATCAGAACTCAAACCCCTTTTGCGATTTCATAAGGCCGTGGAGACCGTAGCATCAAGATAGAAGAAGAAGAGAGTAATAGGACTATTGTCCTAAAGAATTTCAGAGAAGAGGGAGAGATCTAGAGAGTCATGATGTATAAAACACATAGGATTTTATTGATAGGAATTCTGATGCCTTCCAATGTTTACAAGGCTCCCTTATATAGACAGGAGCATTTAGAAAAAGACAACAAAAGATGATGGAAAATGATGACTCATCACTCTACTTACAACACACTTTAATAATACAACACACTTTAATACTTTATTTCCTAATTGGCTCCTCCGAATTGCAAACATGATACATGTCCATCATGTCGCAATCATGGTCACTGTCTGAATCAGGGTCTCGGGATGACCTGTAAAATGCCGAGTCAAAGTTTGCGATTGGGTTTGTGTGGACCTTGAAACAGTAGATGGAGTTGGTGAGACAGAAGGATGATGACAAACCCATTGTGCCCAATTTCGAAGTTCAATGGGAACTGCCGAAGGAATATCAACTGTGTGGCCTGCAACAGGTCTAGCAGGGGTGGAAACCAAAGAGGTTGAGGTTATATCGGTGTTCCCGGAAATTTTGAATCCATTGAGACTACAGAGAAAGCTTCTAGCCTCACTGGCTAGGCGAGGTACATCAGCAATAGTTCCTTCAATGGTTTTCCATGTGTGAACAACAGGTCGAGGGACAATGAAGGAGTTATGCTGAACATATGGTCGATGAACTACCACATAAGCAGCAATAGTCTCCCTTTGTGCAGATGGGTGAGTGGCTTGAATTTGAGCAAGCTCTCTTCTCCACCAGGAGAGAGGAGCAAAAGTTTGGAGGAAGTACCAACACTTGGAAGTGCGGGCATTCCTATTCAGGAGGTGTCGTAGTACCAAATGTACAGGAATATGGATGAGGGTATAATACAGAGTGAAAAGACACCAAAGGTAATAATATAATGATATGATGTCCTGAACCTCATTTTCAGGAGGAGATGTGTTTCGAACAGCGGTCGCTATGTAAATAAAAGGAATGACTTGGGGAGTCTGAGAAGTTTGGATGATGGAGATGGTCTTTGGCCTGGAGAGTAGATCTACAAGAATATTGTTTTGGCCTTTTATATGCTCCACATGGAAGTCATATTTTGCAAGCCAGTCCTTCCAGCGCAATAGTTGTTTCTCTGGGAGGGACTTGTTCTTGAAATCTAAAATTTTTAGAAAGGAGGAGTTATCCATCTGTATTTTGAAGTGATGTCCAATCAAATGGAATTCAAACTTTTTTATCCCATTTTTGACAGCCAAAATCTCCTTGTAAATGGTGTGGTAATGCTTTTTAGAGTCTTTGAATTGTCCACTAGCATGCCCACAAAGATGGTTCATATTGTCAATTTCTTCAAGGAGAACAGCACCCTAATAATGGTCACTAGCATCGGTCTGAAGGATGCATAGGCCCACAGAAGAAATCTTCAATGGTGGAGGATTCTGGGCTATTCGTTTCAACTCTTAGACAGCTGTTGTCTGTTCTTGACTCCATGGTGGAGGTGTCTTTTTCAGCATTTTTGCTAGTGCTGAAGTGTGGGTGGTGACTTTTGGGATGAAGTTGCGAAGATAATTGATAATGCCAAGGAACTGCTAAACTTCTTTAGGGGACAGGTGTTCATCTGGAAAGGTGAGCAATTCCTGTACAATATGTGGTCCTAGATTGTAGTGGCCTGAGGATATTTTCATGCCAAGAAAATCTACTTGAGGTTGGCCAATAAAGCTCTTCTTTTCCGACAGCATGATGCCATACTTTTGGACAATAGCTTGAAAGTCTTCCAATAATGCTCAGTGGGATTCCTCATCTTCTGAAAAGAGAAGGATATCATCAATATACACCAATGTACTGTGGAGAATTGGTGCAAATATTCTTGTCATTGCGTTTTGAAAAAGAGATGGGGCTACTTTCAACCCGAATGGCATGACTGTCCATTGATACTGAGCATCCGGAATTCAGAAGGCTGTTTTTGGACGATCTTCTGGATGGATACCAAGCTTCCAAAAACCTACTTTGAGATCAAACTTGGAGAAGATGAAGGCTTCTTTAAGATGGACAAACAAATTTTCAATCTTCGGAATGGGAAACTTATCGTCTCGTAGGAAGTGATTGACTGGCTTATAGTCAATAACAAGCCTCTTCTTCCCACGTAACTTTTATGTGTGCTTTTCCACGTAGAATGCTTGGCATGCCCATTCAGATTTTGTGGGTTCAATCAACTTTAAAGAAAGTAGTTGATTGCATTCTTCTCTTGCAAGTGCCAGATCAGAAGGAGTCATTCCAGGATGACTGACCTTTGTTGGATTAACGTATTCATTCTTCTTGAATGGCAAGGAGATGAAAAACTCCTTATTTTTCCATAAAGGAAAAGGATGATTGAAATCTGTATGAGAGTCTACACATGTTTTGAGAAGTAAATCACGAACCGATACAAAAGTTGTTGGGACTTGGGCCAACGAATAGATCTTGACAATGTCTGTGTAAGGCTTAAAAAACCTTTTATACTTGAGTCCATTTGGCAAAATCTGAAAAGTCTTGGCCTTTTGATAAATATCAAAACCAACCACTATATCACGATCTGGAAGATGGGATCCAAGAATTTTTACCCAGACAACACATCCAGGAAAGAACTGGATTCTTATGTTTCGCTTTGTGATCAGATGGGTTGTATAGACCTTTCCATTTGCAGCCCGAAAATGTTGCTCATGCTTAACCCAATAATGAGCTGGTAGAATTTCTGGATTCATGATACTCTTTTTGGCTTCTGTATCCATAAAACCAATAGCAGAGATGGGCTTCTCATACTTATCTGGTAGGATGGACAAATTCACATGTGGACTGGTTAGAGTGGGCTGAGAGGGCTGGGCCATAAAGATTGGAATATCTTCCTCAGAGGAAGAGGAATCTGAGCCTGAAACTTCATCATCTGTGACAGCAAGTGCAAAGATGGTTTCATAATTCATTTCTTCTTGCTCAGAGTAAAGAGATTCAATATCTCCGTCAGAGTCATTGAGATCAATCTGCTGAATCATTTTCGCCGATTTGGTTGGCTTGACTGGACAGTTCTTTGCAAAGTGTCCTTTCTTTCCACAGATGTAACAACGATCAGTATTTTTCCCTTTTCGAGACTTTTTCTTGAAAAACCTATGACGACCTTTGGTTTTTCGAAAAGGTTTCCGTTTTCTGAACTTTCCTTTGAACTGCCTTTTGGGAAATCGATGTGATTGTTTCTTGCAGGAGCATTGTGAATCTCTGCATTTAATCTTCAGGCTGGGATTTTTGCAAGGTACCTTCATGGTCAGGAATTTAGAAAAGTATTCCTGATTTTCACAGAGTGTTTCAACGGACTCGAGTACCAACTGATGAAGTACTCCAATCGTTGTTTGGGCAACATCAATTCTTTATGTGGTGATTGCTCTGCGAACTGAAGGTTGGAGCTCGTCTGGCAATGAAGTAAGATACGTCTGATTCAACGTATTCATGGACTTGTCATCCGTTACTAATCTCCAATAGTACTTCAGCATTCTTTGGTAATAGAAATCAAGATCCTTCTTCTTCATGGAACAACACTTCTTCTGATAGAATTCAGATTCTTGGCGATTCTTGAGTTTTGTTGCGTCTCTAAGGAATGAGTAGTAGAAGTATGAAATGACTTCATCAGTATTCTTGGCAGTGTGAAAATTTGCTTTCAACGAGTCTTGCATTTTATTGAACCTTTCCCATAGTATTCCAATGAATCTGGAGGTGAACTCCTTCAGGATAAGATAGAGAGACTGTCCTGTAACTGTTTGCTGGTTTTCAATCCTTGCCCGAAATTCAGTAAATCGGGATTGCCATTTTGATGGTGGAATGTCGTCAATAGTAAACCAAGGTTCCGCCGCTGGCTTAGGAGGTGGATCAAATGGATCAACCATTGGGGTATCCGTAGAAGTCTGAATGTGGCCTTAAGTAGACTGAGTCGTATCTTGAGCTTGGCCATATCCCGGAGGATCATCTGGGACTTCCTCAACATGAGGTTGAGTGGATGATGTAGCTGCTGTGGCCATACAGAGTTGAGTAATATCAGTCTGTTCATCTTTAGAGGACCAAACTTCAGAGACTTCTTCTGAATCTTCAGAGGATTGAGATTCTTGTCCTGGCATGGGTTCTGGCATGAGTGATGTTGTGGCAGAAATAGCATACTGTGACATATGCTGTTTTCCTGCTTGCTTAGAAGAAATGGTTTCTGAACTGTGTTCCTCAGAACTTTCCGAGGAGGAATGAATCCTCGGTGAGGTTTTAACCCCAAAAGTTGCAGAGTGAGATGGAGGAACTGTTCCAAAGACTAGAGGAGGAAAAGGAGGTACATGGGGCTGTTGGGGTTGTAATGGATCAAAGAAAGGGAGTTGGAAAGGTGTCGGTTGAGATTGATATTGTGGGGGCATAAACAAAGGTGAAGGCGAGGGTTGGATAGGTGACGACTGTTTTCTGTTTTGCCGTTCAATCTCTCGTTCTTGAGCTTGCTCAACTTCCCTTTGGCAAATCTTAACAAAATCATCCAGATCCTCACGGAGTCTTTTCAATTCAGCATCCTTGCGACTTCGTTCTGGATCATGAATCAATCTTCTAGTGCGATTGATTTCTTTGAGTTCTGCTTCAAGAGTTAAAATCTTTGAATTGAGCCGTTTTTCTGTAGCCAGTAGATCATCTACAATGGCATCAACTTTTTGCTCTGTGAGAGACGTGATCTGAACCTCCTGAGAGAGTTTCTCAGAAATTTCTTTGGACTGATAATGATGAGCCTTAGAGGCTTGAGATTGCCAATTAAGGACTTGTTCGACCTGAGAAAGGGAAGGCTGATGTCCATCAGGTTGGACTGTCTGTGGGGGAGTCACAAAAGGTCTGGCTGATATTTTACTGGATGGATCTGTGGATGGAATGAGGGGAGGAAATTCTGCTTCAGAAAACATCATACAAGTCTGAAGTGGAAGTGAAGGTTCCTTTTTTGGTTTTGCCTCAAGTGTACAAGAAGAATAACCTTCTCGGGCCAACAAGTCTAATGCTTTTGTATAGACTGGGAGAGGTGGTGGAGGACTGAGGTGACAAGGACCAATCCAAGGAGCATCTTGATCATCTGGTCCAGGTCGTTTGTGCCTCAGTTGGCGACAAGAGGTAGGATAACTTCTCTTGGGCTTTGGAGTAACTGAGGAACTGCTTCCAAGTCCAAATCAGATAACTCATCATAATTGCAACCTGGTTCACACATGGTTGGGTCTATATCCCAGAAAAAGTGGCCATTGACATGGGATGCATAGACGTTTGATCCATCAGATTGAAAATATGCCACTGAAATTTTCTTTTCTTTAGGAGTAGGAACTGGAATGATCATACAGGAATGATAGAAGGAAGAGGAGGAAGAAGATGGCTCAGATTTTCCATAAGTCATCTTCACAGTTCCATCTATTTTCTTCTAGAAGGATGGCTAAAAAAATTGCACCGGTTGTTCATTTCATTGTAGCTTTTCATAATTAGTAAGCCATTCCCGTGGGGATTAGCTTTTCCAATTCTTCTCGAGGAAGCTGTCGTGGCGGTTGAACAATAGTAGAGACAAATTTAGTATCAGCATAGATAAACAAGGGATCTGTCGAAACTCCTGGAAAACTGAGATTGATAGCATGGTCTTGCAGACGATATACTATCTGATGATGCAAGGTTGCAGCTATGGAGGAAGAAGTTTGTTCAGCACCATATAGTTGAAGCTGAATCTTCAGGGCTCATGGTAGGTTTTCATCCAGTAAAGACATATTAAAATTCGAGAAGAACGTGAGAACAATACTTTCGAAATTTAAAGTAGTCAATACTGTTCCGATCACAGCATGCTCATAATTCAGGTATCGTGTATCCAACAACGAGAGCCTCGCTGTAACTGGTAGACCTTGTCATCCATGATAGGAGAGAACAAGTCTGATTGCTCCAAGATGGAGATGGGAGTATCCCTATTTTATCCATTGAGAGATAAAGGATGAAGAGATTTCCAAAGTAACATACTGCTCAGCAGAAGTTGCCTTCAAGACACAGTGATTCATCTTGGAAGACTGGACGTATTCTTTGACAACAGGACGTCAAGAAGAAATCAAAGTCTTTATAGCTCTAGAGATGGAGCCTTTTTTAAAGACTGTATAAGGATTAATCAAAGGAAGAGTTGAATCCTCAATCTTGACTTCTTCTAGAACATGAGTAATTTTTACTAGGTGATCTATTTTGTGAGAATGGGTTCGTCTGACTGATGCAGGAAGAGAAATAGGTGAGAATGAGGTGAGTGTTTGTGGTATGCGATTATGAGTCTCTTGGATGTTACTCATAGTTGTTAAAGGTTCTTTTCTTACTCTCCTTAAGGAACAATAGTATTTCTTACTCCCTCTTCAGGAACTCTGGTACTATCCCCGAGTTCAAAAGAGACTATCAGACAAGGTAATGGATATTTGGTACGTGGCGTTGTGTACAAGCTCAGCCTACCCAACCAGGTGGGGATTAGCTAGGTATGAGTTTCCAGCCGATATACCATATATCCGTGTTTTCACGGCTCCGCTACCACTGAGGCCGGGAGCTCCAAAGCTATATGAAACCGCTCATGGTGAGTAAAGAAGGATCCATTCTAAGTGGCAACTGGAACTCAAACCCCTTTTGCGATTTCATAAGGCCATGGAGACCGTAGCATCAGGATAGAAGAAGAAGAGAGTGATAGGACTACTGTCCTAAAGAATTTCAGAGAAGAGGGAGAGATCTAGAGAGTCATGATGTATAAAACACACAGGATTTTATTGATAGGAGTTCTGATGCCTTTCAATGTTTACAAAGCTCCATCATATAGACAAGAGCATTTAGAAAAAGACGAAAAAGGATGATGGATGATGATGACTCATCATCCCACTTACAACACACTTTAATAATACAACATAAAAGACAACCAAAAGTGGGTGATGACTCATCCCACTTATTACAGTACACTCATTACATTTTAATAATACAACACACTTTAATACTTTATTTCCTGAATGGATCCTCTGAATTGCAATCATGATACATGTCTGTCATGTCGCAATCATGGTCACTGTCTGAATCAGGGTCTCAGGATGACCTGTAAAATGCCGAGTCAAAGTTTGCGATTGGGTTTGTATGGAACTTGAAACAGTAGATGGAGTTGGTGAGACAGAAGGATGATGACAAAGCCATTGTGCCCAATTTCGAAGTTCAATGGGAACTGCCGGAGGAATATCAACTGTGTGGCCTGCAACAGGTCTAGCAGAGGTGGAAACCAAAGAGGTTGAGGTTATATCGGTGTTCCCGGAAATTGTGAATCCATTGATACTACAGAGAAAGCTTCTAGCCTCACTGGCTAGGCGGGGTACATCAGAAATAGTTCCTTCAATGGTTTTCCATTTGTAAACAACTGGTCGAGGGACAATGGATGAGTTATGCTGAACATATAGTCGATGAACTACCACATAAGCAGCAATAGTCTCCCTTTGAGCAGATGGGTGAGTGGCTTGAATTCGAGCAAGCTCTCTTCTCTACCAGGAGAGAGGAGCAAAAGTTTGGAGGAAGTACCAACACTTGGAAGTGCGGGCATTCCTATTCAGGAGGTGTCGTAGTACCGGATGTACAGGAATATGGATGAGGGTATAATATAGAGTGGTGAGATACCAGAGGCAATAATATAATGATATAGGCCATGGTGTGGTGCCTAAGCTTGGAATGTCATGATAGAGAGTATCGATCAGGTAACGAGAAAGACCTAGGACAGGAGAGACATCACAAAGTGCTTCATGAACCAAAGTTTTGAAGTGAAAGAGATGATTCTTAACATAAGTTTGGAAACTATGCATGGTATTAGGTCTTCGAAGGATGGGGGGTATGACAGGTTCAGTGGCTGAGAGATTCATGATGTCCTGAACCTCATTTTCAGGAGAAGATGTGTTTTGAACAGGGGTAGCCATGTAAATAAAAGGAATGACTTGGGGAGTCTGAGAAGTTTGGATGATGGAGATGGTCTTTGGCCTAGAGAGTAGATCTGTAAGAACATTACTTTGGCCTTTTATATGCTCCTCATAGAAGTCATATTTTGCAAACCAGTCCTTCCAGCGCAATAGTTGTTTCTCTAGGAGGGACTTATTCTTGAAATCTAAAATTTTTGGGAAGGAGGAGTTATCCATCTGTATTTTGAAGTGATGTCCAATCAAATGGAATTCAAACTTCTTGATCCCATTTTTGACTGCCAAAATCTCCTTGTAAATGGTGTGGTAATGCTTTTTAGAGTCTTTGAATTGTCCACTAGCATGCCCACAAAGATGGTTCATATTATCAATTTCTTCAAGGAGAACAGCACCCTAATAATGGTCACTAGCATCGATCTGAAGGAAGCGTAGGCCCACAGAAGGAATCTTCAAAGGTGGAGGATTCTGGGCTATTCGTTTCAACTCTTGGACAGCTATTGTCTGTTCTTGACTCCATGGTGGAGTTGTCTTTTTCAGCATTTTTGATAGTGCTGAAGTGTGGGTGGCGACTTTTGGGATGAAGTTGCGAAGATAATTGATAATGCCAAGGAACTGTTGAACTTCTTTAGGAGACAGGTGTTCATCTGGAAAGGTGAGCAATTCCTGTGCAATATATGGTCCTGGACTGTAGTGGCCTGAGGAGATTTTCATGCCAAGAAAATCTACTTGAGGTTGGCCAATAAAGCTCTTCTTTTCCGACAGCATGATGCTATATTTTTGGACAATAGCTTGAAAGTCTTCCAATAATGCTCGGTGGGATTCCTCATCTTTTGAAAAGAGAAGGATATCATCAATATCCACCAAAGTACTGTGGAGAATTGGTGCAAATATTCTTGTTATTGCTTTCTAAAAAAGAGATGGGGCTACTTTCAACCCGAATGGCATGACTGTCCAATGATACTGAGCATTCGGAATACAGAAGGCTATTTTTGGACGATCTTCTGGATGGATATCAAGCTGCCAAAAACCTGCTTTGAGATCAAACTTGGAGAAGATGAAGGCTTCTTTAAGATGGACAAAAAAATTTTCAATCTTCGGAATGGGAAACTTATCATCTCGTAGGAAGTGATTGAGTGGCTTATAGTCAATAACAAGCCTCTTCTTCCCACGTAACTTTTCTGTGCGCTTTTCCATGTAGAATGCTTGGCATTCCCATTCGGATTTTGTGGGTTCAATCAACTTTAAAAAAGTAGTTGATTGCATTCTTCCCTTGCAAGTGCTAGATCAGAAGGAGTCATTCCAGGATGACTGGCCTTTGTTGGATTAACATCTTCATTCTTCTTGAATGGAAAGGAGATGAAAAACTCCTTATTTTTCCATAAAGGAAAAGGATGATTGAATTCTGCATGAGAGTCTACACATGTTTTGAGAAGTAAATCACGAACCGATACAAAAGTTGTTGGGACTTGGGCCAACGAATAGATCTTGACAATGTCTGTGTAAGGCTTAAAAAACCTTTTATACTTGAGTCCATTTGGCAAAATCTGAAAAGTCTTGGCCTTTTGATAAATATCAAAACCAACCACTATATCACGATCTGGAAGATGGGATCCAAGAATTTTTACCCAGACAACACATCCAGGAAAGAACTGGATTCTTATGTTTCGCTTTGTGATCAGATGGGTTGTATAGACCTTTCCATTTGCAGCCCAAAAATGTTGCTCATGCTTAACCCAATAATGAGCTGGTAGAATTTCTGGATTCATGATACTCTTTTTGGCTCCTGTATCCATAAAACCAATAGCAGAGATGGACTTCTCATACTTATCTGGTAGGATGGACAAATTGACATGTGGACTGGTTAGAGTGGGCTGAGAGGGCTGGGCCATAAAGATTGGAATATCTTCCTCAGAGGAAGAGGAATCTGAGCCTGAAATTTCATCATCTGTGACAGCAAGTGCAAAGATGGTTTCATGATTCATTTCTTCTTGCTTAGAGTAAAGAGATTCAATATCTCTGTCAAAGTCATTGAGATCAATCAGCTGAATCATTTTCGCCGATTTGGCTGGCTTGACTGGACAGTTCTTTGCAAAGTGTCCTTTCTTTCCACAGATGTAACAACGATCAGTATTTTTCCCTTTTCGAGACTTTTTCTTGAAAAACCTATGACGACCTTTGGTTTTTCGAAAAGGTTTCCATTTTCTGAACTTTCCTTTGCACTGCCTTTTGGGAAATCGATGTGATTGTTTCTTGCAGGAGCATTGTGTATCTCTGCATTTAATCTTCAGGCTGGGATTTTTCCAAGGTACCTTCATGGTCAGGAATTTAGAAAAGTATTCCTGATTTTCACAGAGTGTTTCAACGGACTCGAGTACCAACTAATGAAGTACTCCAATCATTGTTTGAGCAACATCAATTCTTTGTGTGGTGATTGCTCTGCGAACCGAAGGTTGGAGCTCGTCTGGCAATGATGTAAGAAACGTCTGATTCAACGTATTCACGGACTTGTCATCCGTTACTAATCTCCAATAGTACTTCAGCATTCTTTGGTAATGGAAATCAAGATCCTTCTTCTTCATGGAACAACACTTCATCTGATAGAATTCAGATTCTTGGCGATTCTTGAGTTTTGTTGCGTCTCCAAGGAATGAGTAGTAGAAGTATGAAATGACTTCGTCAGTATTCTTGGCAGTGTGAAAATTTGCTTTCGACGAGTCTTGCATTTTATTGAACCTTTCCCATAGTATTCCAATGAATCTGGAGGTGAACTCCTTCAGGATAAGATAGAGAGACTGTCCTGTAACTGTTTGCTGGTTTTCAATCCTTGCCCGAAATTCAGTAAATCGGGATTGCCATTTTGATGGTGGAATGTCGTCAATAGTAAACCAAGGTTCCGCCGCTGGCTTAGGAGGTGGATCAAATGGATCAACCATTGGGGTATCCGTAGAAGTCTGAATGTGGCCCTAAGTAGACTGAGCCGTATCTTGAGCTTGGCCATATCCCGGAGGATCATCTGGGACTTCCTCAACATGAGGTTGAGTGGATGATGTAGCTGCTGTGGCCATACAGAGTTGAGTAATATCAGTCTGTTCATCTTTAGAGGACCAAACTTCAGAGACTTCTTCTGAATCTTCAGAGGATTGAGATTCTTGTCCTGGCATGGGTTCTGGCATGGGTGATGTTGTGGCAGAAATAGCATACTGTGACATATGCCGTTTTCCTGCTTGCTTAGAAGAAATGGTTTCTGAACTGTGTTCCTCAGAACTTTCCGAGGAGGAATGAATCCTCGGTGAGGTTTTAACCCCAAAAGTTGCAGAGTGAGATGGAGGAACTGTTCCAAAGACTAGAGGAGGAAAAGGAGGTACATGGGGCTGTTGGGGTTGTAATGGATCAAAGAAAGGGAGTTGGGAAGGTGTCGGTTGAGATTGATATTGTGGGGGCATAAACAAAGGTGAAGGCGAGGGTTGGATAGGTGACGACTGTTTTCTGTTTTGCCGTTCAATCTCTCGTTGTTGAGCTTGCTCAACTTCCCTTTGGCAAATCTTAACAAAATCATCCAGATCCTCACGGAGTCTTTTCAATTCAGCATCCTTGCGACTTCGTTCTGGATCATGAATCAACCTTCTGGTGCGATTGATTTCTTTGAGTTCTGCTTCAAGGGTTAAAATCTTTGAATTAAGCCGTTTTTCTTTAGCCAGTAGATCAGCTACAATGGCATCAACTTTTTGCCCTGTGCGAGACGTGATCTGAACCACCTGAGAGAGTTTCTCAGAATTTTCTTTGGACTGATAATGATGAGCCTTAGAGGCTTGAGATTGCCAGTTAAGGACTTGTTCGACCTGAGAAAGGGAAGGCCTATGTCCATCAGGTTGGACTGTCTGTGGGGAAGTCACAGAAGGTCTGGCTGATATTTTGGTGGATGGATCTGTGGATGGAATGAGGGGAGGAAATTCTGCTTCAGAAAACATCATACAAGTCTGAAGTGGAAGTGAAGGTTCCTTTTTTGGTTTTGCCTCAAGTGTACAAGAAGAATAACCTTCTCGGGCCAACAAGTCTAATGCTTTTGCATAGACTGGGAGAGGTGGTGGAGGACTGAGTTGACAGGGACCAATCCAAGGAGCATCAGGATCATCTGGTCATCAATCCCAGACTAGCGCCCCCGACATGTATAAGACGGACTGGATATCAAGCTAGTCCAATGAAAGACAAGAGACCCATAGCATCGATCTGAGCCCAATGGATGACATCGGTCTTAGACCAGTGGGCGACATCGGTCTTGGACCAGTGGATGACATCGGTCTTGGACCAGATATCAAAGAAAGACTATTGGGCCTCTAAGAGCACAATATTGACTTTTGACGAGAAGGAGCCCAACATGAACGACATGTAATACATCACTATTTTAGTCTTGGTATAAACAATGAGACGATAAAAGTGACAACTAATGCACTAGCTATATCTTGTTACGCTAAGATATGGGTGGCACAGCGTTTGCCACCTAAGGTTCCTTTCATTTTCGTCCCCATATCAATTTATTTACCATCTGTGGCATTTCCTTGCTGTTGCTGTATGAGAAAATGGAGATCCCAAAACGGGTATTAGCTCTCTTTCCATAATCCGAACAAAACCATTAACATAACTAACACACTGGTAAGCAAAAAGCAAGAAGAAGAAGAAATAGACTGATTGTGGACTCCACTCACTAACCATGTGACCACAGACTCCAAACTTTCAGCATTTTGTCTTCAATAGCTTATTTTGTGCTTTAATTCTGCATTTGGTACTCCTTATAGTCGTTACCCGCCACTGAAAGTTGGTACAATTAGCTGTGCTCAACTCAAAACAATTTTGGTTGCAAATGCCCTCTTTGATCACCACTCTTAACTGCAAGTTAATGTTATTATTATTAGCATATCTGAATATTACAATTGGAAGTCAACTTGACTTCTTCAATCATGAGTCATGACCATATAGCTAGTCCCACTAATCTAACAGTCAAGCTCAATCTATATACACGCTAATGTTTCTCTACCAACACTCGTGCGGATTACTTTGATGAGAAGGTAAAAGAACACATATAGAAAATGCAGATAAGTCTTCAGCTAACCCAGATAAGTCTCTACTGCAATCCCCTTGCCAGAAAATGCAGATGTAGCTATCCAGCCGTTATTATATGTTTTTTTTCCTGTTCAAAATTATTCATGATTCGGCTGATAAGCTCACATAATATAAAGATTTCCCCCCTCTTTTTGCGCTAATTAATAAAAACAAAATAAACATTACGACGAGTCGGTATCACGTCTGTGTAAGGGGCTTATAATAATAGTATTACTAAAAATGGGACCATACCATTTCTAAAAGTATGGAATCTCCATCCTTTACATCTGTTCTGGCAAGAACAAGCTAGATTCTGCGAGCCTAGATCAATAATTCATTAATTTGTCAAATTGCTATGAACTAGTCCACGGCCGTCTCCCATCTGGCTCTGCTATACCAAACAAAGAAAATTCAACCTAATTAATCAACCTGAACCTGAGACCTGTTGGTCTTCTAGATATTTCAGAGGTTGCCCCCTAACATCATAATAACACATTTAGGAAAATATTGTGTGTGCTAGTCATTACAAAATTAATACCAGGCTTACAAAAGTCACGCAAATCTTTGAAGTGAGAGTGAGGAAGAAAAAAAAAGGAAAAACTATTTGAATGAACTCGTGATCTAATAAGCATAATAGGAAAAGTTGGGTTGTATCATTGCGCAGGCGAATAAGTTTTTTAACTCGTAATAAAATTATTTCATAGTCATGCCATATACAATCCAACCCACATTCCATACAATCATGCCATACATTTCTAAGAGAAGCATTAATCTTTTTGTTCTTTAGCGCTTAATAGTATTATTGGAGGCAATATATGAGGTAAAGAAAAAAAAAACTAACTGCTATTTTTTTTTTTTCAATAGCTAACTGCTAAATTAAATTGGCCATAACAACGGCGGATAAACAACTGTTTGTCCTATTATTCTTTTTTTTTTTTGATAATGGTTTGTCCTATTACTCTTATGACGTAAGTGCTAGTATCAAGCATAGTAGTGATTAAAAAAAAAAATAGATAGCCGCCTCAAAAGTCAACAGTTTTTGCACTTAAACCCAATATCAGGTGGTGTGTTCAAATAAACTTATACAGGTTGGCCAAGTTTGGTTCTTGGTCATCATCTCAATTCCACACTTGCAATAAAATCTCTCCAAATATAGACACCAATCCCTGCCCATTACCATCTTAATGTTCTGGGTTCGCGGCTATCAATTATTTCTCCCAACATTCTTGTCAATATTACCAGAAGAAGCTCATGGTGAAGATGCAGAGAAACACATGGTCACAGTTCCAGATTGGATTTGTAGTGATAGGGTGGGTGATTATGACGATGAAGGTGGTTGTTTCAGACCCACAAACCACTCTCCTTAATTCAGGGTGCAGCCAGTACAAGGTTGACAGTGTTTCAGACTTCAAAAGTAACCTGGACTCCATGTTGTCCCAACTCAGGACACAACTGAACAGCAGCAAGCATTTTGCAACAGCACAGCAGGCGAGAGGGTCAGCACCGGTATTCACCCTGGTTCAGTGCAGGAATTACCTGCCAACAGCTGACTGTGTTTCGTGCTTCGAGGTTGCTGCCACCCAAATCCGCAACTGCTCCTCTGCAAATGGTGCTCGTGTGATCTATGATGGTTGTTTCCTAAGGTATATATTTATGTCTACTTAAATTTGTTTAATTTTCACGAATCCCACTTCATGGTGGGAAAAAGATTGATGCTTGATCAAGCCATGATAGACCAAGAATATATTTGTTAGAATTTAGATAATCCATTAACAATAAATTAGCAGCAACTCATTTTAGTTAGCTCAGAATTGTGGGTATAAATGTGATAAGTAGTAAGGTTTTGACTGTTTTTCTTCTTTCACATTATGATTAATTAGAATTGTTGTTCCTTGGGTTGAGGTATGAGAGCAGCCCCTTCTATGACCAAAGCACTCAGGATGGCCACTTAGCGGTCTGTGCGAATCGAACTGCCTCTAATGTTTATCAAACAACTGCACAGAGTCTTTTATCAGATCTCAAAACTGCAACACCAAAGATTAATGGTTTCTTTGCGGCGAGTAAGAGGGAAGTAGTTGGTGGCAATGCAACAGTTTATGGGGTGGCACAGTGCGTTGAAACTGTTAGCAAGATTGGTTGCCAGGACTGTTTGACTGTGGCATATTCAGACCTGGACAGATGTTTTCCTGATGCTGCTAGTGAGACGATTAATGTGGGATGTTTCCTAAGGTATTCAGACAGACCGTTCTTTGGTGCTAACCAAACAACTGATCTTAACCCCTTCTTGAAAACCGGTGAGGACTCAACTTTTTGCTGATTCATTTAGTTTATTGCTTGTGTAGTTCCTAGAGTTTAGTAAGGGAAACCCTTCTGTCAAATGTCACAATCCACCAGTACTGTTGTAGGCTACAGGCAGCTTTCTTGATGCCATATTTTGACAGGAAGTTCAAGTAAAAAGAGTGCTATCATTGCGGGCGTGGCCGGAGGTGTAGGTGTGCTTATTCTTGCTGCTGCTTTGTTCCTGTGGTTTAAATTAAGAAAACCAAAGGGAGATCCTAAAGGTAAAGAAATGCGCTCAAGTTTGACCATTTTCTACAAGCCTATAATATAACCATGTCAAAGATCTTCTATGTTTAACATGTTTTGTAAACAGTTTAGTATATTTCTCTTGTTTTATTTGTATTTCTTCCTTTGCTTTTTTATATCAGGCAACATACTAGGTGCTACTGAACTTCGAGGTCCAATGAGTTACAGTTATAAGGATTTGAAATCTGCCACAAAAAACTTTAATGAAGACCATAAGCTTGGAGAAGGAGGCTTTGGTGAAGTATACAAGGTGAATTAAGATTAATTATAAATTTCATGTTAGAAATCGAGAGAAGAATTAGCATAAGAGAACCTAATTAAGAAGCTCAGATTTAAAATTAGGGGAGTGATCATTTGAAGGTTACACTGATATGCACATGAATAAATGGTTAGAGTCACATATTATTGTTATGAAACCTGAGAAGGCATTGCTTCGCTAATTTGTTACTCTGACATTCCTTGTTATTACTCTTGAAAAATCCAAAGGCAAAGATGGATGGCTTATTGCAGGTGCAGGTAGGCCTTGAGGTGGAGTTTCTAGCTAAAGATGCATCTCAAATATCAATAATGAAATTGATACCACTAACGTATAGATACTTCAATTGTTTCCATCAAAGTTCATTTTTCATATAAGGGAAAAAACTAGGATGTGAAGATTTTCACCTTTTATCATCATCCTTGGTTTTCTTAGATTAATTTACGGCTACTATGTTATTGAACAGGGAGTTTTCAAGAATGGGAAAGTAGTAGCAGTCAAGAAACTAGTTCTAAGCCAGTCCCAGAGGGCAAAGGCTGAGTTTGAAAAGGAAGTCAAGATAATCAGCAATGTTCATCACCGGAATCTTGTACGGCTATTGGGTTGTTGTGCTTATGGAACAGAACTCCTCCTCGTATACGAATATATGGCTAATAGCAGCCTTGATAAATTCTTATTTGGTAAAGTTCTTCCTAGTTTATGAACTTGTAAATAATTGACTCATAGCATGCAGAGCCTTTAGGAAAGTCAAGTTAGGGTGAGATAAATAGAAGACCGTAATGAATTCTAGACCCAAGTACCTTTTTTTTCCTCTCTGCTGGACAAAGAGCTGACACTGTTTAAATTGATTTTGGGATATAGGTGAAAAACGAGGCTTTCTAAACTGGAATCAACGGTTTGATATAATCCTTGGCACAGCAAGGGGTCTTACCTATTTGCATGAGGATTTTCACTTATGCATCATTCACCGAGATATTAAAAGCAGCAATATTCTTCTGGATGATGATTTTCAACCAAAGATTGCAGATTTTGGGTTGGCTAGGCTTCTACCAGAGAATCAGAGCCATCTTACCACCAAATTTGCTGGCACATTGTAAGTTATAAGCTATTTTGCCTAAATAAATGAAAGACAAAAAAATGCTTTTATCTTTTGGAGTCTTGTTGTCCATTGTCCAAGTGACAGCAGACTGAATTGATATGTCAGAAAAAGCAGCAGCGAAGGATAGAGTTCAAACCAGATGCTTTCTACTGTCTGCTTCTCTGCCACAATTTCTCTTGTTATTGACTAATTTATATTGATGCAACAGGGGCTATACAGCACCCGAGTATGCAATCTATGGTCAATTATCAGAAAAAGTGGATATCTACAGTTTTGGAGTTGTCGTACTTGAAATCATTAGTGGTCAAAGAAGCAGCGAAGCTAACTATCAAGACCCTGATGCTGATTACTTACTCAAAAAGGTAATTCTTAAGATTGGTAGTGCTTTTCCTCAAAAACAAAAAACAACAAAAATTGATTGATAGCGTTCTCTTTGCTTATCTTGTTACCTAAGCCTAGACATTAATTACACACCCAAGTTTGTCTGCTCTCTCTTACCTTTACATTTGTTAACAGGCATGGAGACTATACGAGAGTGACATGCACATAGAATTAGTTGATGAAAGCTTAAACACTGAGGAATATGAAGTGGAGGAAATGAAGAAAATCATAGAGATTGCTCTGATGTGCACTCAGTCCTCAGCTTCAATGAGACCCGCAATGTCTGAAGTAGTTGTTCTGCTGAAAAACAAGGGCGCTTTGGAACACGGAGCACCAGGAAGGCCTGCTTTTGTTGAGTCCTATGTAAATATCCGCCAAGATACATCCATATCCACCGCCACGGGATCATCCACATCCAATGCTACTGCCTCCATCACACAGGTCTCAGGTCGATAAAAAAAAAAAGTTTGTACGTTAACAACAGTTGTATAGTGAGAGGTACGTGCAAAATTTTTCCTGAAGCCATCTCCAAATTGTTCTGCATGAGTACTAATGGAAATCTGTCCATAAATCTTGAAGATAAGCCTGGGATTAGTACAGAACTGGGCAAGACAAGACAAAGTCTGTGCCTGGCGCCTGGTGCCCCTGTAATTACAATACAATTGAAGAAAAGTGATCGCTAATTATCACTGTCTTACATTTGCACCGATAGTATCAGAAAGTTTGGAATTTTTGCCCCAAAAAGTATGACCAGGATCTTGTGGTTGTATTGTGTGCCTATACCATGAAACATTTGTAACAAGTTTCTCCATATGGAGTATATTTGATCTCGTACATAATAAAAAAAAAAATGAAGAATTTGTACAAGCTAACATAGATTAGAAATAAAATTATGTGACATCTTAATCTTTCTTTTACTCAAAACAACAAATATCAAAGTTACTAAATTGGCAATGCACATATAAAAACCTCAAATATATAAGAGTATTAAAATTAAGAGGTCTTAGAACATGCCTTCGCCAAATTAAATATTTGTTTGATCCCTTGATAAGAATGGTCCCCTTATATTAATTACGATTAATTATGTGTTTCTTTTCAAATGATTAATTCGGTCCTCGTAAGGTTAAAACGGAGATTAGTTCATGTAACAGACTCATCGTGTATGTATTAACAATTTAACAATTTTGTGGACCATACATGGATTAATTGTAATTGATGAATTTATGAGACTAAACATAGATTCAATGTGGCAATTTTACCAATGTGGGGTTGGTCCAAGTGGTAAGCGAATTGGTTTAAGTGAGGTTTCGGGTTCGAATCTTCCTGTATTCAGAAAATTCCCATTGGGAGAGTCACCCACCATACACAGGTGCACGACCATGGATCAAATCCGGATTAGACGGGGCAAAGCTCTGGATACTATGGGAAACCAAAAAATATGGCAAAAAGAAATAATAGATAATTGAATAGAAAGGATTGAAAAATACTAGATAATTGACTTAATAGGATAGTTTTGAAAAAATACATTATTTAATGACAAAAAGCATACTAAATATAAAATGTCAATCTTGTTTGATCAAAACTACTAATGGTCATATTTAAAAATAGCATAAAGTAAAAGGATAAAATAAAGTCATTGAATAATTTAAGGATTAAATAAAAATCTAAACTCTGGACTCGCATCTAAAAATCTCATGTAATTACGCTACAAAATCCACGAGGTATTGAGTAGCCTTCCTTTCATTGCAGCATTTTCACTAATGGTAATAAAACCTTTGAATTCGAAAATAACAAATCTTTTTAATTTGGCATGAATATCAAAACAGTGGATGTGTTTCCAAATCAAGTATAAACGCGAGTTAAAAAAGAATAAACGACCCGTCAACTCGTGGAGACGCTAAAGTAACTAAGTATTACGTCCTGATTTTTTTTTTTTTTAAAAAGAAAACTTGTGAAGACAATATTTTTTTAGTTGCTGACATGGCGAGATTTGATTGGACAAAATACCTCAACAGACGTGGCTCCGAGGATCAAAATCCACCAAACAGCCTATGACTCAAAACGGCAGTCCTCCTAGGCCAGTTTTTTTTCATTAACTGCGGTTTGACCTGTCCCCGTAAAGGTAAAAACCCTATCTCTAATAAAAATCTAAATTTCCTTTTATCTCTTCACCCTGCAAAAATATCAAAAAACGTTTTTTTCTCACTTTCATGTCTCTTTCTCTCTCTTAGTCGCCTTCTCCTCCGATCTGTTCCTCCCAGTCACCGCAAGGGAGAGAGAGAGCCTCTTCGGGTAAACATCTCCCCTCCTCCTCCTCCTAATCCTCTCTACAATAGCATGTATCCACTCAGTGACACAATTGAGGGAATGGAATGGAAATGTTTTTTTTTTTTTTCTTTTTTTGTTTTTTTGGGCTGAGATAAACCGAATTTTCCGTTACAAATCTCGCGATTTGTGTTGCTCTTGTCGCAGAACGAGATTCTCGTGACAATTGAGCTTCTGGATTAGTTTATTCGTGTTTGTTTAGTGACTGAGGAAGAGTGTGTGATTTTGATCTGAGCTCTTGTTGTTTCCTGCAACTTATGATGCGTTTTATGTTTGCTTCTGCGCCGTTTCGTTGCAGGTTTTTTATCGTAAAGAGGCTGGTTATTCTGATTAGGTTCTAACAGCTGATTCTTCTTTGCGGGGAGTTTTGGTATCAATATTAATTGTACGATGAAGAACAATGAACGTTTCGCCAATTTGGCTTTGGCAGGTTTGGATTGTTTCTGCTCTTTTTTGCTTTTTCTTGCTCTTTGGACTTGGAAAACAACCTTGTAGTGACTGGAACGGAACTAGTGATGTTGTTTTCGTGCTCTTTGTTTACCTTTTTTTTTTTTTTTTTCTGATAGATGTGTCACATTTCTGTTGTTGTTTTTTTGGTCTGGGGAACTTGGGAGCAGGTTTAACATTGGCTCCCCTCCTCATCAAGGTAGACCCGAACTTAAATGTTATATTGACAGCATGCCTAACGGTTTATGTTGGTTGCTATCGGTCAGTGAAGCCCACCCCTCCTACGGTGAGTGGAAAAACTCTTCTGCTTGCTGCTTTTTTTTTTTTTGTTCTTATTTGGTGTTCTGAAATTTGCTATGGCTGATCTTTCAGGAGACGATGTCTAATGAGCACGCTATGCGCTTTCCTTTTGTTGGGAGTGCGATGCTGTTGTCGCTATTCTTACTCTTCAAGTTCCTATCCAAAGATTTGGTTAATGCTGTACTGACATGTTACTTCTTCGTCCTTGGAATAGTGGCACTTTCGTATGTCCCTTCTGTGTGAACTGAATTGTACTCCTCGTTATGCCTTTGACGCAAGTTGGGTTCATCTTATTTGTCTTTAGAATTTCTCATGTCCCTTTGTTGCCAACTGTGCTTTTCTTCCAGGGCTACATTGTTACCATCTATTAAAAAATATCTGCCAAACCATTGGAACGATGATGTTATTTCATGGCATTTCCCATATTTTCGCTGTAAGTGATGTTTGCATGATTCTTGAACTGTACATATTTGCCGCCAGTTCAATTACATAAAGTTTTAAATATCCTTTTTGAATTCCTCTCCTCATGTCTTGTTTGGTCTCTGCCAATTGAAATGGGTGTTACGAAAGACGCCCTATGTTAGTATTATTTGCATTCTTCTGCTGCTTATTGTTGTTGTTTTTTAATTAAGTCGGTTCATTGCTTTCATAATGCAGAATGATATCTTTTCCTTCTACTTTCTTAAACAGCTTTGGAGATTGAGTTCACAAGATCCCAGATTGTTGCAGCGATCCCTGGAACATTTTTCTGTGCATGGTATGCTTCGCAAAAGCATTGGCTAGCTAATAATATTTTGGGCTTGGCTTTCTGTATTCAGGTATGGCATCATTCTCTTAAAAGAAATGTTATCATTGCCTATATTTCTATATTGTTTCCCCTTAGTTGTATGAGGAATCATCTTTTTGTTTTGATAATTTTTTTTGACACTCTGTAGAGGACTATCTGTGACTCTCTAATGCTCTGAGGAATATAAAATGCTAGTTGCTCTAGTTAGGTGTTTCTCGCTGGCTTATATTTATTACATATCATTGTTGAGCCCTATAATTTCATTTTTTCTTGAATTGGTGACGTGTTTTGTTTGGATAGTTGATCTTTCATTGCATGTAGCTCTGGTGGATGAAGTTAAATTGAATTCTGCTGAATGATTTTTCTTTCTTTTGAAGGGCATAGAAATGCTTTCCCTGGGTTCTTTCAAGACCGGAGCCATTCTCTTGGTAAGAAGACTATCAATGGAATTGATTTTTATGTTTATGGATTCTCTAATCTGGTTTTCCTGTTGTAAAAATCATAATGGCTTAACTACCCTGGCATTTTGACATTTAATTCTTCCATGTTTTACTGCCTAAAACCTAGGCTGCCTTTTGCTCTGTCCTTTTTTTTTTTGACAGTTTGAGTTATGGCATAATTACATGCGTCAGAGATTTATTCTGTTTCTTTTGTTGGTAGCTAAATGAATTGATCACAGAAACCATAGCATTAAAACATGATGTTTATCTGTTTGTTGCTGATCATTCCTTTTTGGGACACTTATTTTGACTTGTTTCGTTCACCCACAATTACTGCAGGCTGGACTTTTTGTATATGATATTTTCTGGGTTTTCTTCACCCCTGTGATGGTTAGTGTTGCAAAATCTTTTGATGCTCCCATAAAGGTTAGGTTCTCAACTTTTTATCTTGTTATATCTGTAAATATTTGCATCTGAAAATGTAAAACCTCTTTATATAGTGAACATCTAATAACATGACTCTCCATTCTTTCTGCAGCTTTTGTTCCCCACTGCAGATTCTGCACGTCCATTTTCCATGCTTGGACTTGGTGACATTGTAATTCCTGGTAAGTTGTTTGTCATATGCTCTGAGGTGCTGTAGTGAAGGCTGGTATTTGCTGTCTGTCAGTTTCATGTTGAAGAGTATTTTGTAAAACTTGTCACCCTGGTTTGTTGATGTGTCCTGTAATTAACATTCCACCATCCCAGCCATATGGCGTTTCAAGCATTTCCTTACCCGCACTAGAAAACTTAAAAGTTAGTAAAAATAGATGGTTGTTGTTTCTGTGGATTTAACAACTCTTAGAGCGTAAGTTGTTCAGAAAGCATTCTAGTTCTCTATATATGTATGTGTGTGTGTGCTAGAACTTCTTGCACTTCTTTTTGGTGGTAGCTTTGTAACAACAGGTGGCATATATTTTTAGTGTAAAACTGGAAAGTTGGTCATGCATGGACGGGTTGATTCTATTGTTAATTCAGCCAGCATGATTGTTTCCTTGGTTTCTCACCTGTGATAATCTTTTGTCTTTGTTCATTTCAGGTATCTTTGTGGCTCTGGCGTTGAGATTTGATGTTTCAAGAGGGAAAGAGAGCCAGTATTTTAAGAGTGCTTTTCTTGGATATACAGTAGGGTTAGTCCTTACAATTATTGTCATGAACTGGTTCCAAGCTGCGCAGGTGATTTGTCTTTCTTCTTGTGCTTTTCTGCGATATGGATGGGGATTGTCATTCCCTCAGCACATTTTATGTGATTATTCTGATCATAATTTCATCTCCTTGTACTTTCAGCCTGCATTGTTGTATATTGTGCCAGCTGTTATTGGATTCTTGGCTGCTCATGTGATTTGGAATGGTGAAGTGAAACCGGTATGCTCAAATGGCCACAATATGACAATCTTTCTATTGCTTCCAGTGATTATTGCCTTTTCTTTTTGTGTGTGTGTGATAATTTATGCATATGATTGGTTTATCATCTCAAAAGATGATGACGTAAAGGTCTATGGTGGTTTCTGGAAAAGACGACAGGAAAAAAATTGGTGTATTGATTTCAACACTGTAAGTAAGGTTATAGATGTTAGAAGTGGCAATGGGCTCATTCATACGAATGACTAGGCACTTTGGAACAAAAGAAGTGTGCATTAATCCTCCGCACTGCAAATGGCTAGTTCAAATAGATTAGGAAGGGATTTTCCTTGACGGGAATAGCTGCCCCGTGATGTAGAATAGATTAGGTTGTGTACATTTTAAGTGTCTGGTGTTTTATCCAAGATAGTTTTGGTGGGTTTGGGTGCTTGTGTTATTGTTTGGTAGTTAGTATTCTCTCACGAAGGGGGTTGGGCCTGTTTCAACTTTTGATAAGCACACATACCAATTTGTGTTTTGATCCCATTGTGTTCGGAATCTCTTGCATTTGCATGCACTTTTGTGACTATTGTAATAACTCTATTGTTTAATACCTCATGCAGTTGATGGAGTTTGACGAGTCCAAGACTAGTGCATCAGCAAAAGATGATAGCGAAACCAACTCTAGCAAAAAGGTCGAATGATTGGAGAAGCTTTTGAATACTGAAACTTTTGTAGCTCGAGAAATACGTTCTCTTTGGAGGCCAAAAGGCCTTTTAAATCTCACTTATGCAACTTCAGTCCATGTAACAGTTTTTGGAGTTAAGGAAAAAGAAAAACAATATAATTAGCTTCTTATAGTTTTGGATCATTTCTAATGACGTCAACCTTTTTCCGAAATTTATTCTTTTTGTTATAAATTGTGTGAATTTAAAGCATGAATATGGTGAAGAAAAGGGCAGGAGAAGGAAGGGAAGAAGGAAGGAGACAATGTGTAGGGAAGAGCACGGTTCTTTATCTTCTATATTACACAACAATAACCATTATAGGGTTTATAACGGGAGGTTAGGTGTAATAGGACATCCACGTTTTATTTTATAACACTCTCCCTTGGATGTCATTTTACACTGGGTAGAATACGTTTAGGAAGAATTGTCTTATTAAAAATTTTATCAAGAAAAACCTTGTGGGATAAAAACTTGGTGAAGGAAAAAAGAGTGCAGTGTGTATTTTACTCCCTCTCATTTTGGCCGCTCTTAATTTCTTGTTGTCATTGCATGCCAACAATCCTCTTGTCAACTTCTGGTGATGTGCCCCTTGTCTGATCACTTTTGATACATCATTACTCTAAATGGACAATGTGGGTAGCTTTATCTTCATAATTTGTTGTTGGAACATCTGTCTTGCCCTCTTGCTTTTGTTGTCCCAATGATGCAACAATTTCATGTGTAAAGTTGTGACAGATGTCCGGCTGTGCCTTTTGTGGATCAAGTGGGGGATCGGCATCTGCAAGAACCAACTCTTCTTTCTTCGGGTTTACAGGATTAACATGATACCACATCTTTTATACCCCGAAGATAAGAGCAAATTCATATCTTGCCAATAGGCTTAAGTCAAAAGCTTCAGGCTTTATTTTCTTAGCAATTCATATTGCACTTCAATAGGGTACTCCAGGACCAATCTAATAGCACGGTATTTGGAAGCTTCTTCGGGAGTTCCAGTCATAAATAAGTTTATCCATACTCAAAATGATTTAAATTATGTAAAGATCAATTCAGTTCTATTTTGTAATTTCCCGGGAATTAGTTGCTTCAGGCAATTTGGATCCTTTAGGGATCTTCATATATATATCATGACTTATGGATCGATAATTATAGGCTGTAATAGCATTCATTAGATGCATTTCTAATACTTTTCATATACTGCCAGACTTATCAAATAATTGCTTCCACCACAGGGGAGCATATCTCCTCATAATGAATACCTGGTCGTTTGGGTAAAAACTTTGTACCACAAACCGTGCTTTTATCTCATATTCTTTTCCGCACAAATACCCATTTATCGACCAATCAGTTTTATACCATCTGGTGTACGGACTATAGGCCCGGAAATTTCTCGCTTCATGCGAGTCTAACACAGCCTTTAATCATGTTTCACTATTTTGGCCAATCATACTGCGCCTACATTCGCCAATGTAGGTTCATAATCCTCATTTTATTTAGCGCTATTATTATAAATAAAACAAGTATTCCGTCTACGGTTACTTTACGTCGGTTCCATCTTATTCCTGACACTGTAATTGAGATCTCGTCATACTTATTTATTTCAGGTACCTGAGTTACTTCTGGAACTTTATCAATTGTGTTAGAAAACCTCTTCTGGAGGACATTTAATATGAACCTCTACTGGAGACCATCTTTTCTAACTGGGGCCATCTTATCTCTTTTGCTCCTTTCTCTCTATTGAGAATTTTGTTTTCTTTGGGAACCGAGTATATTCTACGCTTCTGGCGTACTTTTGATTCATTTGCACACTATACTTGTTCTTCTTGGAACATTAATTTGAACAGGAGCATTTGTAGCTGGTATATAAGATTCGGTCACTTTATGTATCTAGCAATTTCATATCAATTTTCCTGTAAATGAATCATCTTTTGAACTTCAGGTTCACACTAATTTGTCTGAGGATCAACAACTATATATTGATAGTATATTTCAATAATATCTTGATCCAGCTGCTCATTTTCTCCCCCTGATGTTGGATATACACACATATCGAATTAACAATAAGCAAATCTTGTTATAAATGAATCTCCAATACTTTAGTCAATAGTCTCAATAACGTTGTAATTGATGGAGATTCATAGCCAACATCTATTCCCAATCTTCTTTAAGGACCAACTTTACTATGCTGTGGTGGAGCATTTGGTATATAATCGACGGTCCGAAGATGGGAGATATTTTGTGACCAATAACCAATTAAATGGGGAGACCTTATGATAACTTGTTGGCTTGATGCACATTTACTGCGTATAAAATACCATAGTCATATGTCATCAATGGTCCTGCAATCAATTGTCAATATGGCCCAGATCACTTTGGGTTTATTTCCAATGATATACATTCTCCATTGAAGAAACATACCAGCATTATCTAGACATATAGTCTAATAACATGAGAAGGGATATGCACTTGCAAGTGGCTTAATCATTAGAACAAGTGCGCACAATGCCAACTTGCGTCACATAATAGATCATCTAGTCGATGCATCGTAAAAATTACCTAGATGGTTAACACCGCGGATTTATCAGTCCGCGTTTATATCCCTGAACTATTCTCAAACTTGCTGGTGATACTAGGCCATTCTCATCTTAGCAAGGCCGTATAATAACTTTCGCAGCAAACAAACTCATAGAAATTCATTGATTGTAAAACTTCTGGTTTTTCAATGAATGATTCAATAAATTTCGTGCATCATTATTAACCCGGGATGGCCCATCCGGTCATGCCAAACAATAAATCCATGAACCAACTTCAAGTTGGTGCCAGCTTCAGGCTGCGCAAGCTGTGTATCTAAACACTTAAAATTGCTAGCTCTAGGCTAGTGCATTCCAGCTTCTGGCTGGATATGTTAAGTTTCAATTACTCAACTGCTAGCTGTGTCAATATTAGGCTTATTCCTGCCACTCATGTTGGAAAAGATCAGAATTATTGGACAATAATTAAAGTAGTGGCAAACTTTTCCAAAAGTAAAACCTCGAAGCTTGAAAAACTTTGGAGTTTACTGACAAATAATGCAAAGTTTTAATTACCAAAAAATCTTCTGGATTTTTTCGGAGACAGAAAAGGGTCCACATTTGAGAAAACTGACACCTAGCTGTCTAAGCTCATACTATAAGAAGGGGAGGCGGTTGAGACAGGAAGATGCAGAAAACTCAGAAAAATCAACAAGACAAGAAAAAACGGAAGGGGTCGATGACAAAAGAAACAACTCCCACGGAGAGATCCTTCTTCTTTATCCAATCGAATATCGTACCATTTACTCGTCGTTCTCCTTGATGGCTTACTAGACCGCTCTTAAGGAGCAAATGTGTTTGTAGATGAGCTATACTCGTCTAGGTTCTTTGTGACTCCAATGGAAGAAACTTTCTTCCTGGAGGATCAAGGCAATCTCAAGACAAATTTTTATGGCTCAGCTAACTCTATAATATTTTTCATTTCTGCTAGGATGCAGGAATTTCAGCTAGAGCCTTCATGTCAAATTTTCAATCAAAGTAGTTATTATCAGGTTTTCATGATGGCTCGGAGCGTCCCAAGGATGACTGGGTTACCACCTACATGGCCTAAGGTACGATTTTTATTGTGGAATTGTAGGGGTATAGCAAGAAGGTCTCAAGACTTTGTGCGTACCTTAAGGGATCTAAAGAATCAGTACAAGCATAACATGGTACTGATTACTGAGACTTTGTGGCAAGCAGGAGAGAATCATGGTGTGATTCCACTTCGTTTTCCTCCAACGAATTGGTTTGAGATACCTGGAGAAAACAACAGGGGTGGTATGTGGTTCTCCTGGAACGACAGTGTTAGGGTCAACATTAATGGTGAGACTCAGAGTTTCAGGGTTAATGTTGAACCCAACAGATAGATTACTTGTTTAAACATATGTATGAGAACCATTCTTCTTTGAATGTTCTCCAGTTATGGATCTGTTTTTGCAATAATAATATGTATGTTTACTTTGAGCTTTTTCCATTTATTATCTCATTTACGCCCACAGGCACAAATAATTATACTGTCTTATTCGCTTCAGGGAATAAATCTGAGTCAATTCATTTGGGATCCATAATAATTCATTTTATTACTGGGGGGTGTCTGTACTCGCGTAAATATACGATCTTCTAGATCATATTAAAACATGCGTTCTTCAGGAACATATTTGAATTTATGCTCTTCTGGAGCGTGTTAATCATATTTTTCATTTCGAGAAGTCATAATATGTTATATTGACATCCACATGCATATTATTCACCCCCTGGGGATGTCAATTTTGCATTGTCTTCGAGACTAATGCTTCAGGCATTATTCTAAGAAACAATTTGAGACGCCCCGACCCGTATTTACCGTACACAGTAAACACAGGCCGGAACTGTGACAACCCAGCCCAACAAGGCCTAGCATACAGTGTATATCACAATAACTCGGGCTCAACAGCCCATAATAAAAACATCGATAATATCTCAACACGGCCAAATGGCCCGACAATAACATATCAAAACTGGCCCAACGGCCCAACAATAATAAAAACATGCACAGCGGAAGACTTTAATAACTAACACTGTATGCGACACATGCAATTTATGGATCCAAGCCTGTCTAAGGGAAACGCTTCAGCCTGTCGGGAATGCACCAAGCCTGTACATGAAACAACTCATCCTACGGGATGAAACCCCGCAGGCGAGGGGTGAGTCCGAAACGCTCACCGATGAAAGATAAACAGTGATATATTCAACCATAACACTTTCGAAACAAACACAACAATCACAACAATAAGCACAAATAAACACTTCACAAGGATACCGCCATAACAACTAACACATACCACACGACAAAGGAATCCAACTCAAACATCACGATAGGGGAATCTTCGCAAACAACACAACAGAGAACTCTCACCAAATCATATCAAGCTCAACCAATCACATCACAAGTAAATTACCATAACAACTATACCAAGACCAATGAAAGCTTAATTATTTTTATTACCAATTTTATCTTCCGGGCCCCGTCACTGGACAAGCTAGGGTCGTACCAGGTTATCAATTAATTCCGGATGCTAGGTCAAAAACCAATCCACATATCAGAACAACAGGATATTCGGCATATCCGAGCCACTGCGGATATTCGGCATATCCGAGCCACCGCGGATATTCGGCATATCCGAGCCACCGCGGATATTCGGCATATCCGAGCCACTGCGGATATTCACCAATCTTTCACATCAAACAGTTCAACAATACTACCAACACAACAACGCAGGACTAACACGTTTCTACAACAGCATCAACAATGCCATAGCAATCATGTCACAGTCAACAATCATTCCAGCAGATCAAACAAACAACAAAAACACACAAACCACAAAACTACACACACAGCATTACGGGCACATATCAGGGTTTATCCATCCTCACCTGATGTATCTCTGAAACTGCTATCCGGTCAACCTCGATACCCTATATGTATACACATAGCAACACAATCATTTATAATGCACTGACAAGAGGATTATGCATGATGCCGGTTTAGAAATCGTTATACGGCTTGCCTTATCCAATTTCTTTATTACGAAATTAACCTCTTAATTCATTATACCATTTATACTTAATTTCAAATTAAATCCGAAACCGAGTTTCCTATCGATGTTACGATTATATTTAATTTTTAAATTAAAACCAAAACCGAACGTTCAAGCCGATATCCCGGCCTTCTAGCCCTTTGTCGATAAGGGAAAAACATAAACATATTAAAATACATGTGTATATACTTATATTTATACATAATCGATACTAGATTATACGTATGTCTAGTGTGACCATATTTATACATTTATAGTAGGTAACTCCTATTTAACCTTATGTTTATATTTAGGTGATAAATCAAGTCGTAACTTCATTATTTAGCTAAACATTAATTTGGTAGGATATATATGTAATCATTTATACACATGTGTTTATAATTCGTAGGTATTCATATTTATATTTTTAGTTTACATTTGACAACTAAATCAAGTAAATAAGTATAATTGGGCCTTTAATTATTAAGAGTCCAAATATAAATTAACTAAACCGGAATTTAAATACTATAGGTCTTTCTAATGGTCCAACACAAAATAAAATTATAAATCGAATTACGGAATATAAATAGAATTAAGGATTAGTATTTGATTAATTAAATTAAATCTTTGTTTAATTAAACAATTAGAGTCCGGGTTCGTTAACGTTGTTCGGGTTTCGTTATTAGAGTTCGGGGTCCGTTGGAAATGCATATATGTCACGGTAATATGGGCCTCCGCACGTTCGGCCCGTTTTCGAGTCCGTGTGCAAACCGAGCCCAAACCCGTGCCAAAGTGTAAAGCGGGTCCAAGGAATTACCCAAAGTTCGGTTTCCGGGCTCGCCGGAAAATCCCAAGGCTTCGCCGGAATAGACCCGAGACTGCCGGAATCCGGCAGCACTGTTCATCGCAGCAAAACACAAGTCCTCTGTTTACTGTTCACGGCAGCAAAGGATGCTCACGGTTACTGTTCACGCCGGAACAGTAACTGCTTCCATCCAGCAACATCAGCAACACCACTGTACTGTTTTTTGTGCAGAAACCGTCACACCCTCGTTCACAACCTCAACAACATACCCACGCACACATCGTCCCTCCAACCTCCGTCATGGTCTCGTGCTCAACGCTATCCACTCGCCGGAAAATCACCTTCAGCACCATCTCGAAAAAAAACAAGTCGACGGAGAAAAAGAAAACCACATCTAACCCGATTAGCAACAATCCCACAAAGAGTAGGGGATCAAGAAAGGAGTAGAAGAGAAGAGGGAGGGGTACGGTGGCTCACTTACCCACACGGCATCCTCCATCGCTGCTACAGCGGCGACGGCCCAAGGGGCAGATCGGCGGCGCGACAATGAAGATGCAGCGGCTCTGTGCGTGGCGTCTTGAGAACACGAGGAGGAGTAGGGCGACTCGAGGCTCGTCAGTTCACCCACAACTGCAGAGAGGGTGGCGGCAGCGGTTGTGACTGGTGGAAGAGAACGGCGGGGCGCGATGCAGATGGGAGGAGGGCGGCGGCGCATCGCGAGGAGAAGAGAGGAATAGGGGCGAGGACGGCAGCAGTCAGAGGAGGAAGAGACAGGGCTGCCGGAGGGAAGGGAGGAGAAGAAGAAGAAAAAAAAAGAAAGAAAAAGGTAGGAGGCAGGGGTGGTTCACGGTGATGGCGGTTGCAGGTGTGGGTGGAGAAGGGAAGAGAGGCAGGAGAAGAAAAGGAAAAAGGAGGGCTCGGTTGGGGAAGGTGAAGAGGAAGGAAGAGACAAGGAAAAGATAAAAAGAAAAGGAGGAGGGCCAACTAGTCACGGGTGGAGGCGGCTGGGTGAAAAGGAAAAAGAAAAGGGAAGAAAGAAAAGGTGAAGGAGAAAGAAGGAAAAGAAAGAAGAGAAGGAAG
The DNA here is from genome assembly GCA_028386065.3 of Turnera subulata. Classification (NCBI taxonomy): domain Eukaryota; kingdom Viridiplantae; phylum Streptophyta; class Magnoliopsida; order Malpighiales; family Passifloraceae; genus Turnera; species Turnera subulata. The sequence goes on from JAKUCV010006489.1 coordinate 80,006, forward strand.
GGAAGTGGGGCCCGCGTGGCCGGGGAAAAACCGGGAGAGAGAAGAAACGTTGCCGGGAAAGGGGAAGGAAAAAGAAGAAAGAAGAGTGGCTCGGGCAACCACATTCGGCCGGTCCGGATTCTCGTGTCGGAATCCCGTAAACGCAGGGATACTCCCGTCTTTCCGACAAATCCCGTCCCGAGTCCAAAAATATGACTTGGGCTCGGAAAAGCCGATTAATCCTCCTGAACGTCGTCCAAGTCTCGGAACTGGAAACTGAGGCTCGGTTAGTTAGGAAGACACTCCCGAGCGCGGGAAAATTCTCGGTTTCGAAAAACGACTACCGATTTACCTCGAATTAATTACCCGAGATTAATTCAACAGTAAATCACGGTAAAACGACTTCTACAGTCCCGGTAAAAATAAAAAAATTTTACCCGGGCTGTTACACAATTATAAAGTACTGAAAAGTAAATAAAAATAAATTGCAATGCGTAATAATTTAAACGGAACATAAAAATAAATTGAATATAAAATGAATTGTTAAGCAAGTATAATATCCACCTTCTGGTGTTCATATAATTGCCATCTTCTGGTGGTAATAATGTTTATTTTTGATTTTTCTTTGAAGGATCTTCAGGATCTTTTGAACGGTAAGACTTCCAGTCTTCGTTGTATTTTTTTTTCCCCGAGTCTTCTGGACTCTTACATTTAGTCTTTCAGACTATTCTCATTTAAAGGCATTTTCGCATTTAATGCCCATTATAAATTTCTTCCGGAAATTTTAAGGGCCTCAAATTCAAATAACATAATTGAATATATAAATGCTTAATTAAAATAAATAAGCAAGGGGCCTTATATTAATTACCCCAAGTAAAGTAAATGGCAGGAAATTAAAATAATGGGCCTAGTACGAGCCCATAAGTAAAATTAAAGACGAGAAAATTAAATACAATGGGCCCTATTATAGCCCAATTAAAAATAAATG
>JAKUCV010006489.1:81099-182340 GCA_028386065.3 Turnera subulata
GGGCCTCAAATTCAAATAACATAATTGAATATATAAATGCTTAATTAAAATAAATAAGCAAGGGGCCTTATATTAATTACCCCAAGTAAAGTAAATGGCAGGAAATTAAAATAATGGGCCTAGTACGAGCCCATAAGTAAAATTAAAGACGAGAAAATTAAATACAATGGGCCCTATTATAGCCCAATTAAAAATAAATGGCTGAAAATTAAATGCAATGTGCCTTTTTATAGCCCAATTAAAATAAATAGCTGGAAATTAAATGTAATAGGCCTTTTATTAATTAGCCCAATAAAAATTAAATTACTGAAAATTAAATGCAATGGGCCTTATACGAGCCCAATAAAAATTAAATCAGCAGATTAGGCGGCTTAGCCGGCCATATAGGCCTAATATGAGCCCAAGCTTACAATAAAATAAATACAATAGCCTTCCGGGCTTGCCGGGAAAATTCCCGAGGCACTGAATTTCGGCCAAACACTTCCGGACTTGCCGGGAAAAACCCAAGATATTGGATTCCGGCCAAACACTTCTGGGTTTGTCGGAAAAAAAAATCCCGAGATGCTAAATTTCGGCAATATAAATTTTTTTTCTCTCTCTTTTTCTTTTTCTTTCTCTCCTTTTATTTTCTTTTTTTATTATTTTTTTCTTTTCTCCTTTTTTTTTCTTCCTCTTTTTTTTCTTCCTCTATTTTTTTCTCTTTTTTTTTCTTTCCGTGTCCTTTTTTTTCTGTTTTTTTTAATTGGGCTGGGCTATGAATAAGGCAAGCCCAGGCCAAGGCAAAGGGATCATAGGCCTGCCTGAGCCCAGGCTCAGCTCCAGCCCACGACCCAAAAACAGGCCCATCAGCCCATGAACCAAACCAGCCTGCCAGCCCCATTCAACATATGCCCGGGTCAAACTCGTTAAAAACGGGTTGTCTTCAACCCGCTGAAACGGGTCGCCCTCCATCAGCAAAAGGCGAAGTGACGAACGGCGATGGCAGCGGCAGCTGTGACGCGCAGTGTGCTGGAGCTGCAAGCGTCGGCGGTGAGAGGAGGCGCGGGAGGCGACGGCCGTCGTGTGCCGCGGGCTCGGCCGGGTCGTCTCCAACCGTGGTTGAAGACTCGGCTCGACGACAACTGCAGCGGCGAAGACGGCTGGCACGGGACGAAGGCGGCGACGCAGGGCGACAACTGCAGTTTGCTTCCGCGTCGCGGTGGCGGTGAGGAGGAGAGCAGGTGGCCGCAGGTGGAGGCAGACCCGACGGGTCATTCGGGTTGCGGGCGTCGCCGCCGGGTCCTCACCTCCTAGCGGCGCGTCCGGCGGCGGAAGGTGGCGGGGAAGGTGTTGGCGAGATGGCGATGGCGCGGGGAAGGCGCCGGGGAGGGTGGTGTCGTGCACGGCGGCGCGGGTCGTCTTGGGGTGAACAATGACCCGAGTTGCTTGGTTTTTGTTTTGTTCTTTCATTTTTTTTCTGCAAAACAAAACGAAGCAAAATGAAGCTCGTGGTAGAGACGAGTTCGTGCTGATAACGTGTTATAAATTGTGTGAATTTAAAGCATGAATATGGTAAAGAAAAGGGCAGGAGAAGGAGAAGGAAGGGAAGAAGGAAGGAGATAATGTGTAGGGAAGAGCACGGTTCTTTATCTTCTATATTACACAACAATAACCATTACAGGGTTTATAACGGGAGGTTAGGTGTAATAGGACATCCACGTTTTATTTTATAACTTTTAACCTTTTAAGATGTCGTCAACTTTATTTTTGATTACTTAACCGGTGTCGTAGGGTCAAACGGCGTCTCTGCTCTTCTAGGCTAATCAAGTTAACTCTTCGATTAAAAGTCGCTCTTTTTGGTGGTCTGTAATTGTGCTTTTCTTTTTCTTTTGTCTGAATGCATAAATGGTTTCATTGCTCAAAATAAACTTACATCAGATTATAGTTAGACTCATTATATCACATAAGAATAGAAAGTTAGCTACACATATCATTCCTCATCATCCACTAGATGACAACTGGAAGAAGACATCCTAATTCGGCTCCCCGCCTGACCTAAGACATCCTAATTCGACTCCCTGCCTTCAGGTCAGGCATCTTGTCACTTTGTAGAGCCGATGTAGATCTCTCAAACACTAAGGACACCGTGGATAATGGAAAGGTTGGGTTTGGTTCATCATCATCTTCTCCGTCATCATCCTCGTCGTTCCCAATCCAATCTTCAACTAATAAGGTTGGTTTACACTGATACTGCAAATGGTTTTTTATGCCAGTGCAACCAGGGTAGGAAAATTTTCGTGAGAAAACCCATCGAGAGGAAAGAGAAACTCTTTTTATAATTGTGTTTTTCTTGTGTGCGTGTCCGAAGATTGTATGATGGAGCTGGTGTATTCATACTGTTCTTATTTGTCAGTGATTACTCCCTCCGTTTTTTTTCTTAAGACGTTTTGGGAGTTTTTGTTTGTTTCCATTTGTAAGTCGTTTTGATAGTTTCAATGACTGTTTAAATAATTTTTTTCATACTTTCCTTATTTAACCTTATGTGATTAGTGGTTGTTTTAAAACTTGTATTCAAATAATCTGATGCACTGTGTTTTTTCTTATTCGTACAGTATGCAATCCAAAAAATTCAAACTAAGATAAGAGCATTTGTTGAACTAAAAATCTTTAAACATTCAAAAAATTAAGAAGATGAATAACAACGTAACCTAAAAAAAATTATAATCCTAAGAAAAAATTAATTCAAAAATTATCATAAGTCTAATACTGAAAATTCTTTTCTCATAATAGATCTAAGAATATCACTAGAAAAAAATGGAGTGACTACATCCCAGTCACTATAGGTAAAATTTTAAAAATAATAACCCGTCTAGCTCGCTTATGTGTGATGAATGGAAATACTCCAATTTTTCCAGAAAAGATTTCATTTCCAAACTGATCAAACCTTGGACGGGCTATTGCAACCAAAAACATAACTTTGCAAATGAAATTCTTGCTCTTGCATGTGCGAAGCGGATCTTCTTCATCAGGTAACAAATAATATTTCTCTGATTTCTTTGTCATGTAAAACCACTTCTCATCAATATGGACGATATTCTGCATGGTGTTAAAAGTAGGATCATGTGGTATGCTATCTTTCTCAAGCATTGATATGCAAAATTGCAATCGAGATCTCTTATTTTCATCCTTTAAAAAGGGCTTTATAGCATTTGAATGCCGTCGAATTTCTTTTGCCTTGAGACGCTTCCACAATGTTGTTGTACTCATGTGTAAAGGAGATGCCATAGCTCGAATTGTTGTCCGTTGATGTAAAGGTATCGAACGAAAAGCGTTCATATCGAGTTCGATTCTCTTACGCCCACAGTTTTTAGTCCTTTGATTAGACGTATCAGTATGTATGCCATCATCCTTTATTTTTTTCCAAATGCATTGAACGCTTCGAATACCAATAGCAAATGTTGATGCCACTGTGTTTGTCACCCCTTTTTCCAACTTTCCATTGCAACTTTTCTGTAGTAGCATACTATGAATGGCTGCACGTTTGTCATTACTCAAATAATGACGATGCTTTATTTGATGATCGTTTCCACCTATAAAAAAACATGTAAAAAATGAAATGGATAAATATTTTTAATCAATTGTTTTTTTCCGATAAATATGAACATGAAAAATTACATAAAATGGAACATAATTTTAAAAGACAACTGTACCATTAATAAAATCTGATACCAATTCTTCTGTTGGCAGCTCAATGTTTAAGTCTATAAGGACTTCTTCCCCTGCAACGAAGCCATTTTAATACTAAGTGTTACTATAATGAATCAGAAACAAATAAAATCTAATTATTTTACCTTAAGTAAAGTAACAGAGACAAAAGAATAGGAAGTTACATCTATAATAGACTTGTATTTACGAAAAGATAAGAGACTTGTATTTACGAAAAGAGAGAACACACTTGTGTTATAAAACACTTCATTCAACACAAGGGGGAACATACAAGTAAAAATTGAAAACATTAAACTACAATCCTAATCAGCCCGCCTAGGCTTCTTCATATTCAGCTCCCGCTTCAGGCGGTTGTTCTCTCGGGCCAGATCATTGCTCTCGGTGGCCGCTGCAACCCAGCTGTCACGGAGCCTCTTAAAGGCCTCCTCCCACCGATCTAGCAGCCGGTTTCGGTTCCGGATCATCTCAACCAGCCGCTCATTTTGTTCCACAAGTTGCCGGCACATTGCTTCCATGGCTTTTCCGTGCTCGGCCTCAATCCTAATATTCTCACACAGGCCATGAATGGTTGCTTCCATGTCGTCAGCCATAACTTGCTATGTGAAATATGCAGAGAATGATGGTTATATGTTCCTAGTGTTTATGTGTAGCTAGTGTGGTTATGTGAGTTTTTATGGGAGTGGCTAATGGGTTAATGTCACATCTCTCAAAAAGTAAGATCTTGAAGATCGTAAAAGGTTTGGAGTTTTATGAAAAGAATTCAACTTTTCCTATCACCGAAGCAATAATTCATTTTATGGCAAAATTTTCAAAAAGCAAATCCTAAAAGAAAGGACAAGATAGCCGGGGTGTTAGAAAATCGTAAGGTGGAAAAGAGCTGAAAAACATTAGCATTTGTAGCCGAAAAACGTATAAAGTGACGAAGCAATAAATGAAGCAACGGCAAAATTTTCAAAAACAACACTTTGAAAACGATTTGGAGCTTTGTGAAGGGAATCTGCTTTTCCCATCACCGAAAAATCCTTTATGTGGGGTCTAAACTTGGAAAAAAATAAAACGGTAAACTTTTTTTTTCTATAGAAGGCAAAACAACGGAAAGTGAAAACCACAAAGCATCCAAGAGAAAACAAAACATCCAGGCAACCAAAACCACAACGTTCCGAAAACAAAACACCACACGTCGAGACAACATGCCTGCTCCCTCATCCGTCTTCTTCGTCGAAGGTGCCACTCTAGGCAGAAGAAACAGGCTGGCCTACAGCATGATCAACGAGCGTCCAGAGGAACTATCGAACGAACTCGGCAGAATGCCGCGTCTGGTCTTCGTCGACGAACTCTACTCATCCAGATTCTTCGTCACTCCCATGGAAGAGACATTCTTCCTTGAGGACCATGGAACCCTGAGGACCTCCTTCTACGGCTCGGCAAACTCCGTCATGTTTTTCATCTCTGAAAGACTTCAGGAGTTCGACCTTGAGTCCACTTGCCAAATCTAGGAGCAAGGTCCCTACTACCAACTCTCGATGACTGCCCAAAGCATGCCCAGAATGACTCGATTACCTCCAACTTGGCCAAAGGCCCGACTACTGGTGTGGAACTGCAGAGGAGTCGCTAGGCGTTCCCAGGAGTTCTCGCGTACCCTGAGGGACCTGAAGAACCAATACAAGCCAAACATGGTTCTTCTCACGGAGACCCAGTGGCAACCTGAAGACGATCACGGTCTCATCCCACTCCGATTCCCTGCAGCAAACCGGTTCGAGCTTACTGGCCAGAACAACGTAGGCGGCATGTGGTTCTCGTGGAGCAACAGGATCACGGTAAACATCAATAATGACCCCAACAGCTTCAGGGTCAACGTCGTTCCAAGGCGATGAATGTATTTTTATTTTTTAAAAAAAATATCAATGTAATAATAATATTAGCAATATTAATAATATTTCTATTTCTGCATATTTATGGCATCATCATCTCAAACTAACTTCCAATTAGATTAATGTCACATTTCGTCCTTGTGTTGCCCCCTCAAATTGAAATTCATCCTTCTGTTGAGCTTTGATTGGTTTTAATAAAAAAAGTACAAAAAAAATTTTAATTTTTTTTTAAAAATTAAAAATTTTAAAGTAAATTATTTTTTAGTTTATAAATTTTTGAAAATATAATTTTTTTTTTGATGTGTGTGACATTAATCCACCTCCAATTTCCATTTTTCTTTCCTGACAACCCCATTCTTTCCCTCTCTCCCCATTTTTCTTTTCCTTTCTTCATCCTTATCTCTTCCTTTCCTATTTCTTCATGCCCAAACCGAGCCATCTTTCTCCCCCATCTTCTCTTCTCCTTTCTCTCGCCAAGCCAAACGCTAAACCCGTCTGCTCTCTCATTTCTCTCGCCGCCGTCCTCATCATCTCGCTTTCCTCGCCATCAAAGATGCCACCGCTCGTGGCGTCTGGTAAGCGGGCTTGTCGGTGTAGAGGGAGGCGACGGTGAAGATTGTTGCGTATTCGGAGTGGAGGTGTTTATGTTCGGGAAACCTTCTCAAGGAGAGACCCTTTCATGGTTTAAAAAACCTAGAATTGGTCTATATTATTGGGAGATTTACTTGTTTTCAACTCTAGATCGGTATCTGGTTTCTCCAATTTTCAATGTTGAAGGAAAAGAATGGTACCACAAAAGAAAATCTGAATATCGATATTGTATTTTATGTTTCTTCCCTTTGATCAATCCGTATGTACTAGCTGCTCATTGTTGATTCTTATGTTAATGTACTCAGGTTTTTGTGGCTTCACCCCAAGGGAGATATACTTTCAGATGGGAAACATATCTCTCTCTTTCTTTTTTGTTTGAGTAATCTTCATGGGAGAAAAGTTTTTGTACATTACAAGCTGAGATTGAAGGATCAGAGTAGTACCAAGCATTATCAAATTACAGGTTAATTAGTCAATTCACTGTCACTAATATGTTTCCTGCTAATCGTTTGTGATAGATAAGTGCATCTTTTTTTTTTGGGTTTTGCAGGTAAAGGTTGGTTTGAAGAGTCGAAGAAGAATTATCAAGGTTGGGCTAACTTCATGCGCCTTGATCTTATCAAGCAGAAAGAGAGCGGATATGTAGTGAATGACTCTATCATCATTGAAGCAAAGCTGATTCACATATCTCTCCTAATAAATACATGACATGAATTATATGAAAGTAGTAATACTTAGTTACAATGACTTTATCTATGCAAATGGCTTTGTTGGTTTGTTCTGAAGGTATTACTACTCCCCTGCCCAGTTGTCCTCCTCCACGGCTTTCCGTTGCAGCTGTTTTTATGTCTTTGAGGTATACTGATTGCGAATAGCATATATGGTTTGTTAAAATTAGCAAAGTTTTTTTACCAAAGTTTGCCTATATATTAGCCTTCTAGAAATTGCCTCAGGAGTTGGGGGATATACAATGGTTTTACATGGGCCTTTCTCCTCTTGAGCAATATTCATAAAAATAAGTATTTTACATCTTATTTTTCCTTTCTTGATTGTTTATTGTATTCTACTAGTGGAAGTTTAGTTAAAGTTGGTAACACTAAAGTGTGCCTCTGGTGAGGTATTTTGATAGGGATTTCAAAACATAAATTTCAATATAAAGCATAAGAATTCAATATAAAATCTGCTAAAGCATAAATTTCAAAACATACCAGGGATATTGATAGGAATTGTGCCTTCTGGTGAGGTATTTTGATCTGCATCCAATACCTCTTCTAGTAGTTCAATGTTTAAGTCGAACAAAACTCCATCACATTCCATTGTTTTTAATATATTTATTAAGACATAGAAATTAAAAATGTCAGTTTGTTGTGAAAGGGGAAATTTTCAAATACCATCATTTTAAAAATTGGCGCTGGCGCTTAAATGATTTTAATCAAAGTTAAAACAAGAGGTTTGGCGGGCTAATGATAATTTTGTTAATAAAGTTAGAGGGTTAAACTTATCAATAAGTAAGTGAGTTTATGAAATTAAAGGCATTTCTTGAGGGTTGTGCACAACTCCAAAACGTCTTAAGAAAAAAAACAGAGGGAGTAATATTTTACCATTATGCGTCTTTGTTTAGTCTTTTTTTTTTTCGAAATATTCATCGTAGATTGAATTGTATTGGGAACCTTCTGACTAAGATTGAGTTGTGTTTCAACACCGTGGAGTCCTAGGTTTTCTCCCCCTCTTTGTCTTGTGTTTTTGGGGTTTCAATCCTTGTATTATAAAGCAGAATTGGAGGTCGTGTTTCTTCTATCTAATGTGAAATATATGCTCTCTCAATTTTGTTTCTGTGTCACCTTTAAAATTACTAAAAATACTAGTTTGATTCACAATTATCTTAGGTTCTATATTTGAAGACATCACGCATATAGGATTAAAGTCTTTTTTTAATCACTATGTTAGCTTCTATTTTCATCATTTTATTCACCTTATTTGGCCCAATTTAGTTTATTTCACCAGAATTTGGTGGAAATTATTGATGTGGTAATTTTTTTGGCATCACATTCAAGGCTGTTAAAAATGTGTTTTGACTCTTACGTTTTTACGTTTTTACGATTTTGTATATGAATATTGAGTCAAACCGTGATAAAATCAAGATTTGGATAAAATCGGATAAAATCATGAGTTGAACCAACAAAATCGGTAAAATCTTACGTTTTTGCCGTTTTTATACGAGTTTACTAAATGAGTTTAATAAAGTGAGACGCCCCGACCCGTATTTACCGTATACAGTAAACACGTGCCGGAACTGTGACAACCCAGCCCAACAAGGCCTAGCATACAGTGTATAAAGCATGACCCTGGCTCAACAGCCCAGAAGTATAATCAACAATATGGCCCTACGGCCCAACATCAATTACATCAATAACAATGAAACTGGCCCAATGGCCCAACAACAATAACAATGTGCACAGCGGAAGACTTAAACTCACTAACACTGTATGCGACACATGCAATCTATGGATCCAAGCCTGTCCAAGGGAAACGCTGCAGCCTGTCTGGAATGCACCAAGCCTGTACATGAAACAACTCATCCTACGGGATGAAACCCCGCAGGCGAGGGGTGAGTCCGAAACGCTCACCGACGAAAGATAAACAGTGATATATTCAACCATAACACTTTCGAAGTAATGCAACCATCAACAGATGAAACAACACACACAACACAACAGAGGAATCCTGCTAAATCATGTCAAGGCCAAGACCAAGAGAATGCTTATTAATTTTTATTACCCATTTTACCTTCTGGGACCGTCACTGGACAAGCTAGGGTCGTACCTGGTTATTAACTAATTCTGGATGTCAGGCCCAACCACAATCCTGGATCAACATCCCCATATCACAAATCCGGGATCATCCCATTATCACAAAACCGGGATCAACATCCCAACCAACTAACCCACTGGCCATGACACCACAGAACTAGTCCCTAACCATCTAGTCGTACCACTACTTTCCAAGTGACAAATATATCGTCATCTCTAGTATTCCTCTTTCATCAATCAATAGCCCATTTCCTCAACTTATTTTCTTATCAACAATTCCAATTCACTAACAGCAAGTCATGTAAATCCAAACACAATTCAACGGTTCAATCAAACAACAAAGCATATCCAACAGAGCAAATAGTCACATTTCAAGACAGTCCATCTTCACATCAGCCAACAAGCACCGTAAACATAACATAACCAAGAACATAAATAAGGGGACAATCATAACCCAAACACATACGAATACTTCTAAGTGTGACCTTCTAGGTCTAGTTAATTTATTATCCTGTTTTAATTTGGGCCCTGTCACGTATCAAGTGTTGGCTGGTCCGCAGTGCCACTTTCCAAACAGGCATCGACATGCCAACCGGATATTCGGCATATCCGAGCCACTGGGTATTCGGTATACCCTCACCACAAGCATCAATATATCAACCGGATATTCGGCATATCCGAGCCACTGAGTATACGGTATACCCTCACCACAAATAACAACATACCGACCGGATATTCGGCATATCCGAGCCACTGGGTATTCGGTATACCCCCAACCACAGACATCGACCAGACCACTCCTTACCAACACTTAATGTCCGTGACGCTAACAGTCTAAGTGAGGTTAACCAATTAGTCATTTTTATTAAATTACCATTTATCAAATCCCTGAGCAGGCAACCTGCCCCACAGCTCATCTGGGTTATCTCATCTTATCACAAATCAACCAAGATTTATAAACACTCCAGTTATCACCAGTAAATAAGCCAATTAACGAAGCAATATATCACAACTTATAATCTTCAACATTTAATCAATTAAACCAAGTATACACAACATACACAGGTCTGACACGATTCAACAACAAACATCAACAATTATTCCAGCAGATCAAACAATCAACAAAAACACACAAACCACAAAACTACACACACAGCATTACGGGCACATATCAGGGTTTATCCATCCTCACCTTAGCCGATTACTCAACTTCGGAAAACAATGTTCGGTCCGACGCCGGCTCCTCGGGAGACTGCCCGATATCAAACCTATACCACAAACAATATACACTCTCATAAATGCACAAAAGAGTATGTCATGATGCCAATTTTACGAAATGTACCCATCCCGATTACTTATCCTTTATTTTCATCTTTTATCGAAAATAATTACCGTACGTATTTCCGAATATAATTTCGGTACCATACTTTAATTAAAACTCTTCCAAAATATATTTTTGTAAAATAATTATAATTATCCAAAATAATAATTACTATAATTTTCCAGAAAAATTAATAAGCTATTTATAATTTCTAGAAAATATATAGTATTTATCTTTTCTAATTATATATACAATTTAATTTTCCAACACCAAATATAATTAAATTTAATTTCCAAAATACATATTTATATACAGATAACAAAATCATAATTTTCTAGCAAAAATAATATACATATAAATTTCCAGAAATTAATTCCAAATTACATATATATATTTTTTTCCAATTTAATAATAGTTTCCAAAACATAACTTAATTATTTAACCAAGTAAATATATTTATATTTTAATAAAAATTCCAGAATCAAATAGTCCATAATTTTCTCAAAATAACTATATAATTTTTTTTCCAAAATATGTATCAGATTATTAATAAATACATATATATATTATTATTATTATTTATTTTTTTTTAACTGGACTGGGCCTAAACAGTGCCGGATCAGGCCATGCACAGTGCCTAGCCCAGGCCCCAAATAGGAGCCCAGGAGCGGCCCACGTGCAGGCCCAGAGGTCCGGCCCAGCAGCCCAAGCCCAGTGAATACCAACTAGCCCAAAATAATAAGCCCACACAAATGCTCAAGCCCAACACAATAACCCACAAAACTCACACAGCCCATTCTCGCGACCCGGATGAGGCGTCGGGTCAAACCCGACCCACGGTCACGACCCGACGGCTGAAACGGGTCGTCTTCAACCTTTGCTCACCTCGTGTGGGCCGACGGCGGTGGAAGGAGAAAGAACGGCTGCGAGGCGAGGCTGCGTGCGAGCAGGCGGCAACGTTGGAGCGGTCGGCAGCGTGCATCCTGCAGCATCAAGCGAAGAGGAGGAGGAGGCTCAGCTCGTGACTGGCCGTGGCTTGCGAGCTCCTCTCCGGCGGTCGTTGCAGATCGATGGGGACTGAGCGGTGCCGACGAGCAGCGGCAAGGGGGTGCGGCGGTTTGGTCGTGTCGGCTCGAGGAGGACGGCGACGACTCATCCTCAGCGGCGGTGGCAGGCGAGGAGGTGAAAGGAGATGACGGTGGCCGGCGCTGCACTCGGTGGCTCCTTCCCTTTTTTTCTTTTTTTCTTTTTTTTTTCTCTCCGTTTCTCTTTTTCTCTCTATTTTTCTTTTTCTCTCTATTTTTCTTCTTTCTTTCTTTCTTTCTTCTCTTTTTTTCTTTTTTTTTCCTCTTCTTCCCTTCTTGGTTCCTTCCCACCGGTTTTAAGCTTTTAATCAGTTTTTTTTTTTTTTCCTTTTACTATTAAGCATGTGAGCAATAATTCAAATCGTCCATATTACGGGCGAGTCCGATCCGGACCAGAAAATAATCAATACCCCGTAGTTATTTTCCGATGTGATTTTCCGAGAAATTCCGAAATCCGAAAAATACCAACTTAGGTTCGAAAAATCCGCGGGAAAATCACGAGCGCGGGAAAACTCTCGGTTTCGAAAAACGACTCCTGATTTACCGTGAATTAATTACCCAAGATTAATTCAACAGTAAATCACGGTAAAACAATTTCTACAGTCCCGGTAAAAATCTAAATTTTACCCGGGCTGTTACATAAAGCTTTTAAAAAAGGAAAATTAAAAAATCCAAGCAAGCAACTCAAAATAAAGTGGATTTTTTTTTTGTGGTTGTAATAAAGTCGGTTGATATGCTTAGAAAAGCAAGTCATAAACCCAAAAACGCTAACATAACGTTTTTTTCAACATTAATTTCTTTTACTCCTACTCTTCCCTTAAACAACAGGACAACTCAAGATTTTTTTCGACAAGAGGTAAGTTCTTTTTTTTTCCCCTATAATCTACTATAATAGGTAATGCATTTTTTTTTTATGATTTGTTTGTTGATTTTTTTTAGTGCAATGACTAGTTAAACTTTAATTATAATTATAATGTTGGGTAATCTAAGTTGAATTAAACTTATAACATAAAATTTTTAGAATGAATATTATAATTAAGTTATTATATATTTAATTAATAAAAATAATTAAATTTGATAGGCTCTTACGATTTTACGATACGTTTTTACGTTACGTTTTTGACCGGGCCTTTCCAAGTCAAGGTGAAAATTCGATTTTAACAGCCTTGATCACATTAGCTATATGGGACCCACCCACATGTCAGGTCCACACCAACCACAATCAGCTCAAGGGTTTGATGTTTTTGTTAGACCTGACAACTGGTCCTACATAGGTGATGCTGCACTATAAAACTTGCACAAACTACAGTTTTAGGATATAATATTCATGGCGATCGACAGGATTACTCTGTAGTCTCTGCCGCTGAAGTAGCCGAAGCATTCCTTTCCTTCTTTGGATCAGTCCAGAATTCATAATCCATCTCCCTTACTTCAGACCCCATGTCTCTCTTGTTGTCGATGGACGCTGGTGCCATTGGAGTCGATTCCTCTATCCTACGAGCCAACCTCTTCCAACTGGTGAGTTTAATGCCTGAAGGGGTAGGTTGCCCTTGTGTATCGCCATCATTAGTTGTTGGTATGTCTGAATTGGTTATTAAGTGTATATGAGAGAACCAACAAGGTGTTGGCGCAGTGGTCCAGCATGCTGCGACCCCTTAACTCACACGTCCCGTGTTCGATCCGGAGAAACGTGGAGGTATGGAAAATGCACCTGTTGGGAGTGGTTAAATATGTTGGACCCCGCTCGTAGTCTTAGGCTAAATGCCCGGGAAGCGAGAATGGGTGTCTGGCCACGGATGAGATTAGTCTGGCTTGTCGAGCTGGGACACTCATTAGAATAAAAAAAAAAGTGTATATGAGGAGGGTGGTGGAGCTATTCGGTGAAGGAAAGTTTGGGTGTCAATAAAGGCTTTGTTGGGCTTGTATTTCTGCAGGCACGACAGATTGAGTGTGGCTAAGGGAGGGTACAACGTGTGGTGTGGGATGGGTGTCAGTTTTTGGTGCATCAACTGATTTAGTTGTGGGCATGTGATGGGCTAAGTTGATGGATGAATTTATGGGATGTATGGGTTGGGCCGAAGGGGGGATGGTGTGTTGTTTGGTTGGGTTTATTGGGGGGTTTTGCAATTTCTTTTGGGAAATTGGCGGTTGGCTAGTTGGTTCAACTGTCTATGTGGAGGGATTTGCGTTTAGGCTGGTAGATGGTTAACTAGCTTGGTTTGATGACATATCTTTAGGAATAACTGGCTGGATCACTATTTCCTCTCTTGAGTAGATTGGTCTTTCTGCAACAACAATTTACAATTGTTTCTCCATTTGGCACCTTTGATTGCTCTACCATTATCGTCTTGATCCCTCTTGATTTTTCACCCTTGTTAATGTCGCTAGTATTTTACTGGGAAGCCACTATGTTGGTCAGAAACTGTGTATATATAACCGGTTGATTTACGGGACTGCATGTGTAAGGAATAATGGCCTCCTAACCAATTCATGGGGGGTTCTTCCTTGTTACCACAGTAAGGATAATTGGTCCATGTATAGGGGATGCTCTTAGAAATCACCATAAACCACAGTATCTCCTTTTTCACTCTGTTCCAGAACAACATCACAATCCCTCAAATGTGTGTCCTAATCGTCAGCATATAAAACAAAAATTTGGCAATTTGTCATATATTTGATGGGAACCCTAATATACTCCCCTTACATGCTTGCGCTTTTTCCATCTAATACCCTCTTCAGTATCTCTAAATTGGAACAGAAAGAGAATGATTCTAACTTTTGATGCTTCCAAGTTCAGTTCCATCCCCTAATTTAAATTCCACACGGTAGTAGTAGTCCGAGCAAAGCATTAGCCCAGATGTGGTGCTACACTTATGGGGTGGATGAATTGTATAATGGGCCAAGTGAATAGGAACAACAGGCCCATGTGAAATAGAGCTACAAACACCCAGCCCGCCCAAGGAGGATGGGTTTCTAGCCCAATGAACCCAGGGCCGGGAGACCTTCTCTTCTCTCCCAACTTGGCCGAATGTTAAATACAGGCACTTAATATAAAGCGGAGGCCTATATGAGGTTTATACGCTGTGGGACTCACCAAATTAGACCCGAACTTGGATTTAACTAAAAAATCCAACCGTAAAAGAAAGAAGAGAAACACTCGACAAAAAGAAAAAAAAAAAAGAAATAAATGTAAAAGAAGAAAATCAAAAAGTAAAACTGAAACAAACAAAAACAACAACAACAACACAGAATAGAAGAAGAACCGCAAGGAAGCCAAAGAGTTGAATAAGAAGAATTCTCTTCTTTTCTACCAATCTAATTGTCATATCACGAGGTGTCAAAAGAAAGCCAGTGAATCCCATTTTGCATTTGTCAAATGGGGTTCCCTGTTTGAGTCAATCCAAACCCAGAATTCCAATACAAGCAGAAGAGAATTTCAATACAAGCAGAAGAGAATCTCAATCCCCCAAAAAACCACGCCTACGCTCTCCACCCATGGAAGGTAACGTCTATATAGGTTACTACGGGTTTTCAATGTCAAAGATCATGTTCGTTAACTTGGGTTTTTGTTTTTTTTTTTTGTCTTATTTGTTTAAATAAATTGGGTTGCGTTAAGTAACACTTGTATTGTAGCCCGGTTGAATTTTACGCTTGTTATTATTATTATTATTATTAGTGAGTTAATGTTAGGAGAAGTGGGCAACAGATGGGTTGTTTATTTGCAATTTTTTCCCTTGCATTTGGAATTGAATTAAGCCATTATATGATGGGTTTGGGGTGTTTGGTTGCTGAGGAAGCTCTTGATTTTCAGTTTATAGATAATGGAAAAAAAAAAAGCTGTGGATTTGAATCTTTTTATTATTATTTTTCACCTCTGGCTCCGCTGTTTGTTCATCTGGCATGACTATGCAGGAAGGAATGGTATAAAACAGATTGCTTCTTTCTACATTGTCTTTGAGCGACACTACAGGGATTTCTCTCTTCTTTTTTCGTTTCCTCTCTAGGGTTAGGTTAGACTTTGAAGCTCCCCCTTCCCTGTCTTATGTTTAGCATTGGAAAACTTTGTATCTGGGAGGAATTGGGTACTCTATGAGAGTTATTAGGTTTAACTCTGGATGATCCGTATACTGATTGTAAGGTCAGGAACTTAGCTAACTCCTGGATTCTGTAAAAAAATCTAGCTCTTTATTCTCAAGTTTGACGTATAAGAAGCTGTTAGTCAATCGTTGAGCTTGAGGATTAGGCCCGGTAGTGTCTGTTTTGAGGCACTATTGTGCTCTCATTTTAAAGTCAAAGATGCCTCTCCTCTTCTTCTTCTTTTTTCTCAGGATCTTGCGTGTGTTTGTATCCATCTCATCCCCCACTGTTTGATTTCTTTGAGTTCTTCGACTAGTGCAGGAGTGGCATTGACTTTTTGAGACATAGGAGAATGTTTAAATGTTGTCGGCTGTGTCTTCCACTCCTTCGAGCATTTACTAGACAGTCTAGATATGTGCAAAAATTGCCTGCTTTAAGCATTTAAGCTCAGTTTGCTGGACTTTGATGGATCCCAAATGATCCTTGTTTTGCACATCATCAGTTGCTTCAATATAACCGCATTAATGTTTTATACATAAGTAGATGCAAAAGGATTTCTTTCTTCCGGACATGTCGTTACTTGTTCCTTTTTATGTCTTCTGTGGTGTTATAAATCAATGGTCAGATTCAAGTGAACTGCATTCGGAACAGAACAGAGTTTCCGCGGAGAAGAATAATAAAAGGATCCTGAAGACACCTGGCCAGGTCGTTGCTTTGGAGAACTTCTATAATGGTATGTTGCATATTTTGATGTGTCTTGATTCTATGCATCCCACTGTTCCTTGTCTATGTTTTTTTAAAAGAGAACTTTTTCTTTTCCCCAGAGCATAAATATCCCTCAGAGGAAATGAAAACAGTACTTGCAGAGCAGATAGGGTTGACAGAAAAACAAATATCTAGTTGGTTCTGCCACAGGAGGTTGAAGGACAAAAGAGGGAAAGATGAAGTTTGCACAAATGGGCGTCACGATAGGTCCAGTGGTATTAATCAGGATCGTGGAAGTGGATTATTGCAAGATTCTTGTGGCAGCACTAAACAAGGTGACTATAGAAATACTGATGCTAGGGAAGTTGAAAGTGAGAGACTCTATGGCCACGATTTTCCAACTGCTGATCGTACTAGTCGCTACACAGGAAATCTTAGTGATATGGACAATTCATCTTCAGAAAGTGGCTCATCCTTACAAGACAAGTTTATTTCTCAAAATTGCGATGCCTATAATGGGGAGAGTTCCAAGTACCTGACAGAGACTGGGTCTGGCACGCCTCTAATTCCTAAAGGCACTAATAGCATGGGATACAAACCATCAGGGTATCTGAAAGTTAAGGGTGAAATTGAGAATGCTGCTATTACTGCTGTTAAAAGGCAACTGGGCAGGCATTATAGAGAGGATGGCCCTCTTCTTGGGGTGGAATTTGACGAGCTTCCTCCTGGTGCATTTGCATCTCCAAGTAGAGAACCTGTCAATGGTATGTCATCACACTCTCAGTTTCTCTTTTGTTTGCGCTCATGAAGTTATGGTCTTTTTATTTTTTTTCTGATTGTGTCTTCATAGATTTTTTTATTAATTGTTTTGGTAGATTTTTAGTTTCCTCTTGATGAGTTTTGCGTGATAGGATTTGAATGATAGGACTTTTTTCTCTTTTCATTGGATACTTCATATTTGTTATGTATCGCAAGCTCGGGAGGCAGCAGTGTCAATGAATTGTGTCTTGGTGGAGGCCCAGGGAAGGATAACTCACAAAATGTTCAAATTACTGATTTTGTGTAATATTTGTTTGTTCCCCTTACCTCAGAGCATTTGTTTAAAACTAATCCCAGTCTGAAGTTCTCTTTTTTCATAGGATGTCCTGCTTTACTTCCCTATATGTTTCTTTGTGGTCTGTCTTGTGATAATATTTTCCAAGGATGACGGTGTTTGCATTGAAGGCCCTTGCTATCATTGTTATCTATTATGGCTGCAACACCTTTGAAGTGGCACAAACATGTCAAACAGGAAACTATAATAACAAATCTCAACCTTCAGTTATAAACTCATCTAACTTTTTCTGAGAGAGATGCATAACTTTATTGCTACATATAGCAAGCATGTACATAATATATTAGATGAAATAAGTGTTAGTTTGCACACGAAGGGTTTCGGTTGGTGGGTTAGATAGAGAGTTGTAAGAGAAAAACCAAGAATAGACTTAAGAATTTCCTAAAATGGTTTAGTTGCAATGCTTTTATCTTCAAGTTTTCAGAAAGCAAAGATACATACGCAAGTTGCATTTTGCATCCCCCAAGACTTCGACTGCCTTTTCTTGGAAAGCTGTTCAAATGTTTGTTCTTGACAGCTACTTTGTCACACCTTCAGGTGGAAGCATTGAGTCCTTGCTTTAATTGACCTCCATTCTGTTTTATGTTTCCTATTAGTGATACTTTTTATTTTTTTTACCTACATAAATTTTTATGTCTAGCTTGTTCCACAATTTGGCAGGACCAATCTATGTTGGTGATCTTTCTCGGATCCGTTGTCCTGAAGCCTCTGGATCTCGAAAACATTCCAGTCTCAGCACTGTAAGTAGTTTTTCTGTATGTATTCTATTTGTCTATTTGCCTTGAAGCCGCTGTAAGTATAACCTTAGAGCCATTTTGATATTGTATTAGACATGCTTGTGTATCCCATTGACAAACAAGAAACCCAAGCCCAAAATTGCTTTATTAGTTGCTCAAAGGAGGAAATATCATGGCTCCTAACCTTTTGCCAAATTAATGCATGTTCTGCAACTGGGTTATGATGATGAATTATGGTGTCGTTAGGTGAAGTTCCTATTTGAAGCTCTGAAGAGAGATCATTACGCCCCACCTCCAGATATCATTCATTCTCAATCTTGTTTCCAATTTGATTCTGATTTTTTATTTATTTTTTTTCGTGAACTATTTAGTGAGCTTCAATTCAATAAATAAATTATTTTCCCTCCTTCATTTCCATTTTCATACTATTTCAGGCTTATGAAGTATTTAATGCCAAGATGGGTTCTCAGGACTCATACATCGAGGAGGCCAACTGCAACCCTGATCCTGGGTTTGATTCTCAGGATAGAAAGTCTCGCCTTCAGCAAAAAAGGAGGCCTAGGAATAATTATTTGAGTCCAAATGCTGGGGAGAACAATGCTAAGGATAGATATGATGATTTCGATGGTGAAACCTCTATTTATAACCAAAGAAAAACACATATGGTGAACTCTAAGCATCATGTTGATGGAATGAGATCCAATTCTGTTTCTAATCACCATGGTCCCAGTATTAGAAGGGTTTCTAGCGAACAGAAAGAGGCTTTGTTGCATGACTTTGATAACGAGAGTACCAAAATAGTCCAAGAGAACGATTACTTTTCTAGGCCTTCTCATTTGAAATTCGTGTCCAGTAAACCTCTTAACACAAAGGAGAAAGCACCAGGTGTGAGGATGAAAAAGGTCTGGTGAATAGTTTATGGATGGCTTTCTTCTTTCTAGCTATATGATTAAAACTCTCATAGTAGTATTTGCTTATAGATTGAACTTGGTGACATGCAGGAGGAAAGACAATACTTAGAAAAGAAGGGGGCTAAAATGTGCCATGATCGAGTGAAGATGAAGAAGCATTCAGTAAGTGAAATGACAGTGAGTTGACGATGCTTTCATCTTTTGCAAAACTCATAGCAAATACACAGTAACCTGTGCAATTGTATATGTATGCACTTTGATTTTGACATATCTACCCTTTGGCTTAATATGAAAGGTCGCCAAACGATATAGAGCTGAGTTTCCACAGCAGGAAATTGCAGCAGAAGATTCATTTCCTGAAATGCCCTGGAAAACAAATCTTGTTGGAAGGTTGGTTTAATCTTCTTTATGCAATGATAAATATCATTCATTTGCTCTGCTTATTTTGTCCCCTGTGTCTGCTCATGTGCTGCACCTGTTTCTGTCTGTTTCTGATACTTGAATCTGGATACAGTATCGTGCCTCACCCTTGTGGTTTTGTTGGCCTAGACAAACAGAGCACTTGCTGTGATTATTTGAGGCTGTGCTGTATTTTGGGTTCAATAAGTGATAAAATTCTTGTAATATGCAGTCTTTGTGGGTAAAGGGAGAGAAGAGCATGGGGGTGTAATGCCTCCTTTTGACCGTTTTTATGTTTTGTACATGTGTATAGGAAGCACAGAAACCTGCAATCATCTAGAGAAAGAACAAAAGTGGAGATTCAGAATATGTTAGCAGATATTGGGAGGTTAAACATCTGCAACAAAACCGCGATTACTTTCTTTTCATGGGTGCTCATGTTAAGTTAGCTTTGGTCTATAATGCTGATCAGTGCTGTTTCCATGTCCAATTTAAAGTGATAGTTGAATGATACGGGGCCATTGCTCATGTAGAGATGATATCCAGGGCCAGGGTTATCTGTACGGAGTGGAATGGGAAATGAGAAACCTCTGTACTTAGTGAGGATTTATATTGTTGTCTCTATGCTGTTCAACTGATCTTATATTCTTTGCACATTATGTAGATCTTTCCCAGAGAGACCTTCTAGTTTCAGCGAGGATGAAACAGCGGAGACCAGCTTGTCTGCAGATTGATTAATGATTGACACCTATTATGGCAGAAAACACGAGAGGTTCCCGGTATGCATGGCAGAAGCAAATGCTGTGGTTGAACAGTTGGAGGAGAATGTGTCTTGTGCGCCAAACTTGAAATGGTTTAATTGCTTTCTGGGCCTCCTCTGCAGGGCTGCCTCATGAAAAAGAAGTCCGTGCTCATTCTACGGAAGGATTTCTTCTCTCCAAGTGGTCAAATTTGTATACATTGTACAAAAAATTTCGTGGAAATTGCTCTTTGTAGGATAACACTTATTGCTAAAAAATTGATTGTAGATCAGATAACCTTATTTGTAGTGGATTTGTCCAGAACAAGTTTGAAGGCATATGTAGCTGCCCAGTAAGCGGGTGTTTTTGTAAAGATAATGATGGTGAAAACATGGAGGTATTCTAGGTAATTAAAAGTGCTGACTATGGATTTTGCCTCTTTTTTTCTGTACTTCGTCTTTAACACTGGAAGAATCAAGCCCCGTTGCTTCTTCCAGAGGTCTGCTTTTATACGTGAATAAACAACTTGTAGATGTTGGTTTATTTTCATGCGAGTACAGAATCATCATCCATATTATCTGATGGAAATTAGTCTTTATTTTTGTCGAAGATGGAAATTAGTACTGTGAAAATAAAACTTGTCGTTTCACTGTACCAAAAAAAAAAAAAGATTGTCGTTTCAAATATTG
This sequence comes from Turnera subulata, assembly GCA_028386065.3. Taxonomy (NCBI): domain Eukaryota; kingdom Viridiplantae; phylum Streptophyta; class Magnoliopsida; order Malpighiales; family Passifloraceae; genus Turnera; species Turnera subulata. The sequence goes on from JAKUCV010006489.1 coordinate 101,855, forward strand.
GCTGCTTGGTATTACATATCGCTAATATAACAGTGTGATTCCTGTGGTCACTTAACCGGAGAACCTGGAGCAGCTAATTAAAAGATGAACCACGATGAGCCAGGGTTCCATTCCATCAAATAACTCTCTAGAGGACAAACTAGTTTTTTTTTTTTTTTGGAATGCTAATTATTGTATATAATTATTTATTTTGTTAATGAGTCTTCGTCTTAATAGGAGTCCTAAATATTATAGGATTAGGTTATTTGGTACATCAGGGATAGGGCAAAATTCTAGTGCTTTTTGTATGTGTATGTGGTTGTTTGATCACCAAAATACATTAAACCTTTGGTGGTTGCGCTCTCTGTGTTTCCTAACATCTTTTCTTCCGCTTTAACTTTTAAGAAAAAAAAAAAATAAACAAAACAAAACAACAATGTTCCTGACAGAGGGTGGATTATAAACTCAAACTGTCAATATTAGCAAAAACCAAATATGTTTGTGTTGAAATTCTCAAAAAAAAAAATGAAAAAAGTAAATTATGTTGAACAAATTCGAGGACACAGAATAATTAATTAATTCTAAGTAATTAAAACCAACCCCTGCCCTGTTGCCCTAGAAATCAAGCTCCTTAATTTGCACCTCATGTCTGCACAAGGGACAAGTCTTCTTCTCTTGGAGTTGAAGCCACTCCATAATGCAACAAGAATGGAACTTATGCTGGCATTCCATAGCCCTACCTCGCTCCCCAACATTCAGCTCTTCCCTACAAATCCCACAGACTTGCCCACCTTCTCCGATCACCACATCCATCAATCCAGCAGGCGCCGGGTCGGGGTTTTCGGACAAGATTCTGGCAAGATGGAACATGACCTCCAGTTTAACCTGGGGCAAAATCTTGTAAAAGTCACCACCACCTGTTGCATCCGCACGCAACCTGGCCAACTTGTGTATCTTTGCATCGAGCTTTATAAGTTGCAGTTCCTCTTTGTCTCTACGCGACCCTCCATTATTCCAACTTCTTGGTGAATCATTAATGGTCCTGCTGCCATCTGATATTGTCGAGTAATAACCCCAGTTGCTTAACCTGTGAAGAATCTCTGCTTTTGCCATGGCAATGTCAACCACGTCCATGTAGACCATGTCGATCGTTGATATTACTATATATCAATGTTGATTCAAGAAATATATATCTTAATTAGTGCAAACTTGTGTTTGTGGTTTGGTGTGTGTATATATATATATATATTACACAGAATGCAAAATCGAAAACTAAAAGGATTCATGAATGTTGGTTAAGATATAGGAACGCGGGATCTCTCTAAAGCAGAAAATAGAAATTCACGAATCGGTGCCTAACTGCCTATCTGATGTGTGCGTGTTTTTATGTTTTTTGAGTCCATATGCGTGTTTGATAAGTACACATGGGGCAAGTTTAAATTCCACTTTGGAAAGTCGTGCTTACTCGACTAAAGAAGACTTCCTTTGGCGGCTGGGAGTAGTCTGGATAATCATTTCCGGTTAATAAGGATTTCTCCTCTAAAAAAATAGTTATGAGAACCGGGTCCGACCGACCGCTACCTGGAGCCAAAGGAGTTAGACGACTGGACATGCAATCGATCCGAAAAAAACCGGTTGATTGGGCCGGTTTTGTATCGACACTGTTGAACTAATGACCCAATCGGGTCAATTTTGAATCCAAAACATAATTTTTTAAAATTTTTGTCCCATTTTTACATAAAATTATATTATTTAACAGAATTTTTTTTATTTTTAGACTTTATATTTATTTACTATTGTGAAATTATAGATAGATATTAATTATGTATATTAAAAAATTAATTATTTAATAATTGTTATGTCAACTCAATTACATTGAACTCCTGTTCGAATCTAATTTGATCAGTAAATCTTGACCGTGACCTCTTTGGAGTTTGTATCGGGATAACTATGCTTTTTTTCCATCCGGAATATCGTCTTTATTTGTTCCAATTCGACCAGAGGTTTGCACTTGGGTTTGATGGTTTCTGATCTTCACTTGCAATGCATCGCATTTTGGTGAAATGCACAGGAAATCCATGTGTGTTAGACGAAAAAAAGTTAAGGTACATGTGCCCAATTTTCACAAAACTTAGGCAGTTGTCATCCCACACCATCGGCCCACCCAATTGCCATGCGTGGTCCGTGTCCGTTAGGATAACACATTTTTTACAATGTCCATATTTGTTTATTTTTTTGGGTCGGTTAATGATGCCCATATATATAATACTCGTGTTAATTAATCTAGTGGTTGGAGGGAGCCGATTGGACTCAATTCTAAAGGAGACAGAGCAAAGTGAGTCTTGGTGCAGCCTTGTCTGCTGTAATTTTTTTTTTTTTATGATGTATACAGATAAATTAACAAAAAAATTAATTATGCGTTAAAAAATCAAATTATAAATAAATAAACGTTAAACATTTTATTAAAAAAAAGTTCGTTTACGTATTAAACATACTTGGATTGTCAAATATTTTTATAGATTGAGGAATTATGAGACAAATATAGACAACACTGGATATTTGATTGAACATGATAAATTAAAATACGTAAGCTGCATATTGTACAATTAGGGAAGACCTTCTCCTCAAAAAAAAAAAAAAGGAAGGAAAGACCTATGTGAATAATTTCAAAATTCGGGAGGGCTGAGGATCCATCCGCCATAGATATCCCTTTATTGCATTAAGAGTTGCAAACATTGGCTGTCACTTCGTATGTTCACCCACATAGTCAGATTCTATGGCTATATCATTGCTCTCCTTTTTTTTCCCCGACTCATTTATTCTTGCCACACCATGGCAACTCTGTTAGATTGACCCATGACATAAAAGCAAAGGAAATGATGAGGAAGTAGACCTTGAAAGAAATTGCCTGTACCATCAACCTAGACCTTTTTATACCAAAAAGAAAAATCCCTATACCATCTGTTGATTTTTTTTTTCTTTTTTTTGAAGTTTGAGCTGACTCTAAAAAAATGGGTTGGTGAAAGTTGAAAAAAACCTTCTGATAAAAAAAAAAAAAAACAAAGGGCATCGACCCATGGAAAAACAATCGAATGCATAAAAGCCCACTTCATCCCGAAAAGGAAAAAAGTACATAAAGCCCATAAGGTAGGTCTGAATACACCCATGACCCAAAAGCAAAACGCATTGACATTATTTTTTCCCCATTATGTTCTTTCTTTAAAAAAAAAAAAAAAAACAGGTGAAGTAGTATAATGAAGTAGTATATGTCCTCTAGCCTGGGTTGCTTTGCCACCACAAGGTTTAGGAGTAATTCTCTGTAAGGATGCTTTTTAACGTAATACAATATGTTTCAGACAAAAAAAAAAAAAAAAAATCGAAGGTCACTAGAAAAGTGCCAAAGCCTTTTTGTTTTTAATCAAAAATGCCAAAGCATTCAATGCAAGTACTGCAAGCTTTACATACAACATTGTGCAAGACTTGTCAAAGATGGCGTGTCATTTTGGCCCTGGAAATATTTGCCATTTTAGGTGATCAAGTGTGACACTCATACTGACATTTTAAGAAATCAAGATAAGATTGCAATATATAATTTTAAATTTATCCCTTTAATTAGTAATTATCAATCCTTATAATCATTCTACCATCTCCTTACGGCTTTGCAACTAATATTTCGGGATAGTTTGATTAATTGTAGAGTTTTTGATCTCTCTAATTATTATGTATAGACACCAAAGTGAGACTTAAAATCAGCACAAAATTATTAAGTTAATTTTTCAGTATGCATACATACTTATTGCGATTGGATTAGCATGGATTCGAAATGAGAATAATTAAGCTCTCAAATGCAGTGACATGTTGACGTTAAATAACATATTAAAAACAGAGTGACGGCCGGATCATATATAGTAGGCGTGTTATATAAACTGTCAAGAACGGGAGCAAAAATTTTAAAAATTTTGTACAATTTTTTCGCTCAACGAGAATGAATTTGAAAAGGATTAAATTTGAAGGTGATGTGGAATTCTTTTAGTCGTGCTATCTGCTATGCTAGTATATGGATATAGTGATGACATAGTGACATTCTATATGTTGGTCAAGAATAGTAATCTTTCAATGATTTAAATAAAATGTATCTATAGAGGAATTATTTGCTCTATTTTTTTTAACAGAAGATGAATTATTTGTTAGGAGTTGTCATTTTATATATTTTTCTTTATAAGATTTTATAAAAATTAACATATGAACATTCTATAAATGATTTACACGTGTAATACTAGATAATTACTGAATAATCACGATAAATATGAAGACTGTGGGCTCAAACTCAGATGGTATCATTTTTTTTGCTTATCATCATAGCTAGGGCTAAAAGTCCAGTCTGTAGATATGGGAAAATCTGCTAGAAGGCGGAGTTTCTGCCAAAGTGATTCATTCTTTCCTACACAGCATACGAAGGCACTGAAAAAAGTTATTTTTGCATGTATATTCAAGTAGATAGTTTTTTTTTGTAGATGCTAAAGTAGATAGCTATTTGACTGATAACGCCAACGGTCTATGCGTGCCTTTAATATATTTCTTTTTTTTTTTGGTCTATGAAATTAAGGCAAAAGCATTTCTTCACAATTCTAAAGGGAAAATTTTAGGTTTAGCCTTTGTTTCACTCCAGCAAAGCCATGTTGCTATGCCAGATTTTTAGGTCCTTGCTATTTGTCAGCAGACGAAGGTGTCACCCTTGATAAAAAAACTCTAAACTTTTTCCTTTCTGACATATGACTGATATGAGTGAATTAATTTTGCTCTGTTTTGATTTTAAGTCTACCCAATTAATGTTACCAAAGAGGGTTAACGTGGCTTCTCTTTACCAGAAAATGATTCCGCAAAACATCTACACATTCCCTCATACAAATTTAAGATCATTCTCTAAACCTCACAGACAGGTTGGATGATTTTTTATACAGGTCATTGTCAATCCAAAAGAAAGTGTCAAGGGCCAAGCATGGCCATTATAATTGACTATAATCATCAATAAAGTGAAAACATGCACTCTAACTTTGGAAAGAACAAGGGTTGTCTCCCTCATATTGGAATTTTTACATTGACACATGATCTTATCAAAGGAGAGAAAAAAGAAGAAAAGAACCCCATTTAGAGCTGGTTAGGTTTGGACTTGGAGGGGGAAGTGTAATCCTCGTTTCGATTACATGACAGGGCATTATGAGGTGCAAAATTGGTGGATTAGTTAGGCCAGTAGGGCTTCGGGCTTTTTGTCGATATATATTTTTCTTCTGTGGCAGTGGTTGTTGGGCCTGTGTTGACACAAGCACATCATGTCCACTACTGCTGGGAAATGAAAGGTAGGGCCAATTACCCCGGCAGCAAAAAATGGGGACCAGAATATTTATCCGACTCTGTGGGTGGCTAATTCTACTTTACACAAAAGTGCAACCCAAAGGTCCACAAATGGTGTTGTTGGTCTCAATCAATTGGTTGTAAAGACAAAGTGCTCACTGTTAGGGGCATCATGTACGTGTGCTCGACTTCAAGCCACTTTGCACATGCTCCTTTAAACCCACCCCAACCCCCCAGGTATATATCTTTTTCTTCCCTTGCCTGTTTTCCTTCACCAAAATTCCCATTTCAATCGATTCGGTCACTTCTTTCACTCTACTTGCACAAGAACCTCACGTAACACAACTAATTCAATGGCCAGAGTACAATTCTGCAATATAAAACAATTTCTTGCCTCACATATTTTTCTCAGAGAAGATACACACTGCAAAAATATCGAATTCCTTTAAACCCTTGTATTCCTTTAATAAGCTAATAATACTCAATAAAGTGCATGCAACAAAATCCAAATCTACCAACACTGGTTGGTATTGGTGGTTAGGCGCTTAATCCTTCTAAATAAAGAAATAAGTATTGGGTGAGTTTTATCCTTAGCCAACCCACTTGGCTAGAAGTAGACTAAATCAGTAACGATAAACCAAAAAAAAGAAAAACCCATGTGGGTGTTTTTTACGATCATTTGTTTTTAATTTAAATAAATAAATAGGATTAGTCCAGTAGGGTATTTAATTTAGGTAAAGATTAGTTCAGTGTCGTTAAAAGCCATATATCTGCAATTTTAGATATTCTTTATCTCGCATAAAAACTGAACACCGGAAAAACACTTAAGGGCCTGTTTGGAACGTGGGGTTACCTGGGATGGGATTGAGCCTGGGATCAAAATCAGGGTGGGATGGGATTGAGCCTGGGATCAATCTCGGACCATCCTGTTTGGTTGCTGGGATGGGATTTGGGCCTGGGATGGGATTACAGTATAAAATTGTGTTTGGTTTGTGGGTTTGGGATTGAGTTTGGAGGCAATATGACTTGTTTGCCCTTGGGTTTGAACTTGGTGTTTGGTTGGTGGTTTTAGGTTTGGGGTGGGTTTGGGATTATAATTTTATGTTTCTATTAAATTTTTTTATAGAAATGTATTTTTTCCAAAAATGTAATTATTTAATAACAAAACCCATTTAATTGAATATATACTTTTTTTACATGTATTATTTTTTGGAACCAAGACATTAACTCATACATTATTAGTGACTTGTACATTTTCCCATTTATATTTTTTTAGAGTAAAATGTAATTTGATTTAAATGGTGTGTATGTAATGTTTTTGACATGTATTATTTTATGCAGCACAATCCAAATAGCATAAGAACGAAACATCCATTACACATTAATAATACCACAAAGTCATCAACGAAGCATCCATTACATATTGTTTTAGTAACATCCAAACCTCCAATTATTTTCATTTTGCCATGAAAATAAGCAATGCCATGGCAAACATACCAACAATCACTCCAATTACAAGCATGTTCATGTCTCGAGTCGTGAACCCCCACTTGGCATGCGTTGTGTCCTTCATTGGGACGGTTGCACCGAATTGGTATGTGCCACGATTACTTGACTCGGCAACATCGTCCATGATCGCTTCTTGAAAATGATCGCGAACCCATCGCTCCTCACTCATCACATACGCAAGTCTCGCCTCATCGTACGTTTTGTATCCTTTGTAAGTGGCATTTGGGAATCCGTCTACCACAGATTTAACTGAAGCCCAATCCTCGTATATGCCATTACGACGGCCGTTGTAAACGACATAAAATTTGTACTTCCCCATTTTAGTACACCTACAAAGATGAAAACAAAAGAATCATCACAACACGAAAATCATGAGCAAACGAAGCTATCACATCATTGCATCCAACTAATCAAATAAAACATCCATACATAACCAAACAAGTTAGAATAGAACCCACAATCAAACATAAACTACCCATACATAACCAAGCAAGTTAGAATATAATACACAATCACAAAGGCACCAACAACATCCAAAGCTAGCATAATAACAAAAACGCATGCTCAAAGTTCACAAAATACCCAACAAAAACGCATGCTCAAAGTGCCTAACTTGCTAAATACTCAAGCACCCAACTAATGAACTACATGTTGGCCAACTTCATTGCAAATCGTGCCCTCTTGCTCTCACGACACTCCCAAAAGGTATCAATAAATTGTGGACGCTCGGTCAAGTTGAAGATGGCATCTACTACAACATCTTCCGGCACTCCAAGACGATGCATTTCCTCCTCCACCTTTGCACACTCGCCCGGGATGAGGACTCTCTTCCTCTTCCCCATCAACTCAAAGAACTTTGCATTATCCTCCCTTTCACCTTCCGCAGTCATATTCATGGATGTAATGAACTCCATCATTACCTCACTATCCTTCATTTTCTTTTTTCCTTTCAAGACCGCATCACTTGCAGCTGCTTCATTCCCATTCCCACTATCATTGATTACACCGAAATTTGAACCCATAGTGGTACCGCCTGTGGTGGCATCAGTAGCTGCAGCCTTCGATTTTTGAGCCTCCTCTTCAAAAGCTAATTGAATGTTGATTTTCCTCACACCAGTGGCATGATCCTTCCCAAAAATTTCCTGCAAGGCATAATACTCGGGGAAGCGTTCACCAATCTTGTACTTGTGGACGGGATTTTGCTACAAAACAACAAACAAAATTGGATTACTACAAGTAACACCACAAGACAACTTCACAACCTCAAACACAATACTAACCTTAACCCAAGTTTCAGCCACATCTTCACTATCCACCTCCACACACATCTTCTCCTCATTCCACCCGAAGCCACTTTTGTTACACATTTCGGAACATGCCATGTACTTGTCTTTGAGTGCCCTAATCTTGTTCCTTATATTCTCCCCTGTGATTGTTGATGCGCGCTCGGCGGACATATGGCGACTTAATTTGGATTTGATCAATTTGTAAGTACCACTCTTGAAGGATCCGGCATCAACCTTCAAACCACTAACAACAATCTCTTGCAATGCAATGATCAAACCATTGACATCTTCTTGCTGCCAACAAAACCGCGGCTTAGTGCTCACCGGTACCTTTCCCTTCGCCTTCCCTTTCCCCTTCCCTTTTACGCCCCCACCTTCTTCCTCTACTTCCATAATCACAACTTCATCTTCAGGTTGCTCCATTCCAATTTCCTAACTATGCAATTATATAATCTTTCATATAAGCACCAACACAATCACACAATCCTTCATATAAACACCAACACGCATACATGTATTCATGCATTTACACAAAGACAAAACTCTGATTAACATAACTCAATAACAAATCAAGTCAAATACAAGTGCCAATGAAGATAATAAAGCCGAATACAAGTGTGAATGTAGAAAATACAACTCAATACAACTCAATGCAAGTTTAGATGTCAATGGTAATACAAATTACAATAAAGATAATACAAGACAATGCTTAAAGTGCCGGAAGATTAAAAAATCAACATAAATGTGAATGCATATATGATGTGTGTAGAAAATTTTCACGAGGCGTGCTCGCGGGCAACCATCCATTCATTGAACATCTCCTGTGCTAACTTATCCCTCTCATTGGTCCATTCAGCCGTGCATTGCACACACTCAATCACCTCCTGTTCCTCACTGTCATCCTCAGTATCTGTCGGGTCATACTCGGGGTCTGGAGCTTCTGCAGGGTCCACTGACATATGTTTCCTAATAAAATTATGCAGCAGCCCACAAGCAATGACTATTTTTGATTGGGTCTCGATGCTATAGAATGATGGGCCCCTTAAGATTGCCCAACGCTTCTTTAACACTCCAAATGCGCGCTCGATGACATTTCTGGCACTTGCGTGCTTAAGGTTAAAGAACTCTTCACGGTTGGCAGGTACCCTATTGCCACAAGCTGCCCACTCTTTCAAATGGTATCGAACACCCCTATATGGGGCAAGAAATCCAGGCCCATTGGTGTAGCCAGCATCACATAAATAATAGTTTCCTAAAGATGCATGCATGCAAACAATGAACATTAATTGTTCAAATTAATAGTCTCGACAATTTAAAATGCAATGTTATGTCTACATACCAACAGGAACTCTCAGCCCTTTCTCCATAGTGACCGCATCACGTAGTACCCTAGAATCTGAAGCAGACCCCTCCCATCCTGGTTGTATGTATGTGAAATTCATTTCAGGGTTGCATATGGCTAAGACATTCATTGAAATCTGACCCTTCCTACTGCGGTATCTAGTTTTCTCAGCAACCGGGACTGTCACATCAATATAACAACCATCGAGTGCCCCGAGACATCCCTATTACGAAGCATCAATTCTTATTAGTTGTTGGATTAGTAGTTAAAGTTGGGGAAGAAATTATAAGACAGTTTTTAAATATATACCTTGAACCACTTCCATTTCGGATCCATGCAATCATTGGCAATTGGTTCCGGTTTCACTTCAAATACATCCTTGGCCAATATCACCGCCCGTAACACTTGATGAACGTGCCTACTCACTGTCTCTCCGGACCTCTTGAACAAGGATTGTGTAGGCCTATTCTTATCATGGTGGGCTAGAATTTTTAAAAACATTGCAACTTTTTCCTCCAAACTCACACTACCCGTTTCAACTAACCCTCCCCTTGTTTGGAGGACAACACACAACCTTGCAAATGTGTCTCTATCCATCCTTAAATTCCAAATGCAATACTGATCATTGGCTTTAGTAACCTCTTCTATTTTGTCTTTCCTAGATTCTAAGTTCACCAATGTCCTATCATATAAATCTTCCCTCTCCAAATACTTGTTCACCTTATTGTAATACCATAAGAATAACATTGCCCTCTGCTTTCTTTTACGGCGGCGGCGCTGCCGCTGCATATGCCACCACCACAACATCATGTCCTCCTCCCATTCTTCATCCTCATTCTCTTCCCGCTGCCTATTATCCATGCTCATGCAAAGATCTATATGCAAATGCAAACATTCAACGACAGCAAACTCAAAGAAGTTCGACATACAACGCAAGCAACCACTTAACATTCAACGACAGCAAACTCAAAGAAGTTCGACATACAACGCAAGCAACCACTTATTACAACATACACTATGCAATCAACATGCACATTAGAGTTTAAACTAACCTTAGGAATCCAAATAGATGTTGCTGCGTGCGAGGAGAAAGAACTTGAGTGCCGGTTCCTGAAAATCCAAACAAAGAAATCACTAAATTACTCTTATCAAGATATAAACATCTATAATTTTATCGAATCACAACCCCTGTACTGAAACTGTGGATAGAAAATTAGCCCTTGTAAGCTCGTGGATAATGTCACGACGTACCGTTTTTAAGACTAACTCACAAAGTGTAAGTTTTAATGATTAATAATATCGAGTCTTACTTTCAGGTATAGCACTAAAAATTTTATTGACGAACATAGTGTCGCTTCAATTACGGCAGGTAGTTTCATAAATATTTTTTAAGATAGCGTCTACAAGTTTTAGTTAAGACTGATACAACGAGAATCTAAACCAAACAATACAATCCTCGCCACATTGCAAACAGTAACCACAGTTGTAAATAATGTGAGAAGAATTCTAATCATATCCAAAAGCTATAAACGGCACATCAACAAACTAAGAAACTGATATTGATGATCAACATCAAGAAAGTAACTTATGATGTGAATGAAAAATGGGTAAAGCAAGGGCCTAAGAAACGAAAGAAAGAGAGCAGAAAACCAACCATTACAACACCACCATAGCATTCTACAGTAGCAAATTAAGAAACCTAAGGATTTATATTTGGACAATCAAGAAACCACTTATGATGTAGCCAACAATAGCTAATGAGGCAGATGAGTGAAGGCGTCCAAAGCAAGCAATTGCTAAAATGAAATCAGAAGCAAACAAGCAAACCGATGACCATAAATCAAGAACCATTGACCATTACACAAAAGATAATACCTACAACAATGATAGCTACTTCTCATCAACAAAAGAAGCAAAAGAGAAGAACAATACTTCTCATCATACACATACACTGGCGTCACTTGTATTAGGTGTGAAGTCTTACCTCATCTTGTGACTCATAATTCAGAACTGAAGAGCAAGGAATTTGGGCGGTACAAATTCACGCCATCAGCAAGCAAACAACAAACAACAACCCAAATCCCCAAGAAACAACAAGTCCAACAACAAAAGAAGAAAAGCAGAAAATGAAGAATAAAAGTTACTTACCCTTGTGTGAGTAAGCTCTCTTCCCGTCGAGCTCAGCAGGAATGCACCTACAAGCACCAAACCAAAGTTCAATTAGGGTATACTCAAAGAAAAAATAAGGGATAATACGATTGCAACTTGTATTTAAACCGAATTGAAGTTTTATTTTCAAAAATTGGAACTAGGGTTTATAGATTATAATTTGGGAGTTTTGATTTTGAGCCAAAAAGATGACGGTTGCTTCCCTAAAATCCAGAGAGGAAGAAGAAGAAGAAGAAGGAGAAGGAGAAGCAGAAGGAGAAGGAGAAGGAGAAGTAGAAGTAGAAGTAGACGGAGAAGGAGAAGGAGAAGGAGAAAGAGACGGAGAAGAAGAAGAAGAAGAAGAAGAAGAAGAAGAAGAAGAAGAAGAAGAAGAAGAAGAAGAAGAAGAAGCAGCAGAAGAAGAAGAAGAAGAAGGAGGAAAAGAAGCAAAAGGGGAAGGAGAAGAAGGAGAAGGAGAAGGAGAAGGAGAAGGAGAAGCAGACGGATAAGGAGAAGGAGAAGGAGACGGAGAAGCAGAAGAGGAAGAAGAAGAAGAAGAAGAAGAAGAAGGAGAAGCAGCAACAGAAGAAGAAGAAGAAGAAGAAGAAGGAGAAGAAGCAGAAGGAGAAGGAGAAGAAGGAGACGGAGAAGGAGAAGGAGAAGGAGAAGGAGAAGGAGAAGGAGAAGGAGAAGGAGAAGAAGAAGAAGAAGAAGAAGAAGAAGATAGGAGAAGAAGCATCACCTCCTGTGGATTCGGTCGATTGAACGGAGAGGAAGAGGAAGCAGGAGGAGAGGGGAGAGAGCGTCACCTCCGTGGATTCGGTCCACTGACTCAACGAAAAAAAAGGTATTTATATGGGCGGGGGTATTTTGGTATTACTGGAAATTGAGCAGGGACACGTCCGTCCAAGAAATTCAATCCCTATCCCGGACTTTCTATCCCGGGCCTGGAGGACGAGATTGAAAACCGGGATTGAAGCCTTCTATCCCGGGTTCGTGGGATTCAATCCCGCCCCAATCCCGATCCCGGCCTTTTTTTTTCTCCAACCAANTCCCTATCCCGGACTTTCTATCCCGGGCCTGGAGGACGAGATTGAAAACCGGGATTGAAGCCTTCTATCCCGGGTTCGTGGGATTCAATCCCGCCCCAATCCCGATCCCGGCCTTTTTTTTTCTCCAACCAAACGGTGAGCTCGGGTTCAATCCCTATCCCGCGCTACCAAACCCAGAAACCAAACGGGCACTAAAAGAGGAAAAAGGAGGGATGAACAACCATTATGGGCTGGGAAAGGTTGCTCCAGCTAGTTCGGAATGACACGGTGAGGAGAAAAGTAAAGATCGTGAAATCATTTTAGCCAACACAAAAGCAGCCAAGGAGAGGGTTCTTTATTCTCCAATCCATGCCTTGCCACTCGATTAGGCGCCTACCAATGGCATTAGAAGACAAGTATATTATAAAACCTGGATGGTTGTTAGCTTGAGCCTTAATGTAGCTTAAATAAGGTTGTTGTTTCAAATCCTGCCTTATATATAAAAAAAATGCAACCTCTAGGAGGGGCAACGTCCCTATAATAAGATAAGTCCGATAATGTCTGATTTTGGAATAGTCGATCTGTGTACGGAATACCAGGAGTAAACCAAAACAAAAAAAAAAAACCACTAAGGATATCCTTGAAATGAGATGTCATATTGTGAGGTTTGATATCATATTGTGAGATGTAGAATTATATTCATATCATAAAAAAATAAGCATTTTGTATCGCCTAGTTTACCTAAAATTCATTGGTCAACAAGCATTTAATATTTGATGAGGAACAAGTAAAAGATATGAAAGATGACCCAAAAAAGACATAGAAATGGACAGGAGAAAGGGGAGAGGAGAAGGGCCTCACACGAGACGACTGGATGCACAGCGGATGACGCGTTCCTCTGTGTAAGCCGTGCCCACAAAATCCCCCAAAACCCTGAAAAAGCAAATATAGAAGAAAAATATTATAAAAACATTATACACACACACATAAAAAAAAAAAGAAAAAAGAAGTTAAAGAAGGAAACAATATCCAACGGCCCACGTCGCATCTGGTGGGTTACTTTTACTTCCCATTAAAACACACTACATATCTTACACATACTGCCATCACCACCATCAAAAAGAGGACCTGTTTGCTTTCCCCCTGTGCGCGTGCGTGTGTGTGTTTGTGGGTCTCTTTCTTCCCTTCGCTCCAAACTCATACAAATCCAAGTAAGCTTCACTGTTCCTTCAACCGATCTACGTACTGATTTGATTTCCCCCCATTTGTGTGTTCTCCTCTCTTTGTTTTACTCTTAATTTGGAGATCTGATTCTGTCTGTGATGTTTTCTTTACGAATGGTGTGTGTTGTATCGCAGGCAGTGAGAGATGGCAGACGGTGAGGATATTCAGCCACTCGTTTGCGACAATGGGACTGGAATGGTCAAAGTAATTCTACATTGTTGTTGTATTGCATCTCCGCCTTTTCGGTTTGAGGATAATAGAATTATGCTTTTCTATTGATTATGAAGTGCTTTTAAGAAATTTAGATTCCCTGTGGCTGCTACTCGTAGGAGATTACATATGGCGGATGTTCATTTTGCCGGAAATGATCGAAATGTCCCGGCAAAAACGTAAAAAGATGAGATTGAAGTTGTTGTAATGCTTTTTTTTTTTCATTGTTTTTGGACAATCTATATGCATCAGAGCAACATTCTTGTTATGACTACCATTTTCCTCAGTAATTTGAGAGAATCTTATTGTTTGTCGTTCCTCTGGTGAACTGTTTTCATTGCCTGGGTTTTAGGCTGGATTTGCTGGAGATGATGCCCCGCGTGCTGTGTTCCCCAGTATTGTTGGTCGTCCCCGTCACACTGGTGTCATGGTTGGCATGGGTCAAAAAGATGCATATGTTGGCGACGAGGCTCAGTCAAAGAGGGGTATTTTGACTTTGAAATACCCGATCGAGCATGGCATAGTCAACAACTGGGATGACATGGAGAAGATCTGGCATCACACCTTCTACAACGAGCTTCGTGTTGCCCCCGAGGAGCACCCTGTGCTTCTTACTGAGGCTCCTCTCAACCCGAAGGCCAATCGTGAGAAGATGACCCAGATCATGTTTGAGACTTTCAATGCTCCTGCTATGTACGTTGCCATTCAGGCCGTCTTGTCCTTGTATGCCAGTGGTCGTACAACTGGTAAGCCATTTAAATTTTTTCAATGTGTGGGAGTTAAAAATTCAGCCAGAAACCGCAACTCCACATATGAAAATAATGGTTATGCCAGATGTGGCCATATATTGTTTTGGCTTGAAAGAAGGCTGAAGAATGGTTGTGTTTTATATTTACTTGAGGGTTTTAGACGGTATGTCATGCATTAGATTTATGTTGCAGTGTTCTCTCATATCTCTCTTCTTTATCCTCTCCATTTGTGTGCTCTGATGAACTAGTAGGTTTTTTTTTGTTTAATCAATCTCCTCTTGGATGGTCAAACATATATATAAACTTTAACTGATTTCATTTTACTGTGGGTTTGCTGTGCAGGTATTGTGCTCGATTCTGGTGATGGTGTCAGCCACACAGTTCCCATTTACGAGGGGTATGCTCTTCCGCATGCCATTCTTCGTCTTGACCTGGCCGGCCGTGATCTCACCGATCACTTGATGAAGATCCTCACAGAACGTGGTTATTCTTTCACTACCACAGCCGAGCGGGAAATTGTGAGAGATATGAAGGAGAAGCTGGCTTACATTGCTCTTGACTTTGAGCAGGAGATGGAGACCTCCAAAACCAGCTCATCGGTGGAGAAGAGCTACGAGTTGCCTGATGGCCAGGTTATCACTATTGGTGCTGAGCGCTTCCGCTGTCCTGAGGTGCTTTTCCAACCATCCATGATCGGCATGGAGGCTGCAGGCATCCACGAGACGACATACAACTCCATCATGAAATGCGATGTGGATATCAGGAAAGACTTGTACGGAAACATCGTCCTCAGTGGTGGTACAACGATGTTCCCTGGCATTGCTGACAGAATGAGCAAGGAAATCACTGCACTGGCTCCAAGCAGCATGAAGATTAAGGTGGTTGCACCACCAGAAAGGAAATACAGTGTCTGGATCGGTGGATCTATCTTAGCATCCCTTAGTACCTTCCAGCAGGTTAGTGCAAATTCACTTTTTACGTATTTGTTGTTTAACTGAAATTTATGTCAAGCACTGCATTTAAGGCTGGGATGTTCACATGATTTATTCGCTGATTGCAGATGTGGATTGCCAAGGCAGAGTATGATGAGTCTGGTCCATCAATCGTGCACCGGAAGTGCTTCTAAATGTACCCCCCCCAGAATAGGTCTATGGCTGTCAAAGAAGAAAAAAGTACTACTTTTTGTTCTTACTCTAAAAGAAAGCAGTGGTGCGGTTCTGCCACCCCTTAAATTCTGGCTTTGTTACTGTTTTATGTTTACTCTTATGGCGTGATGATTCTGAGAAGGCGAGGAGTTGATTGCCAAATTGTTCTCATTTTTTTTCGTTATTATTTCTTTTTATCATAGTGGTTCTGTGGTAGTCCCTTCAAGGTGTAGATTGCTTTATCCCGGAGCCCCTGTTTTTGCGGCTTGTAGTGCCATTGCGTAATTTCCAGGGATAATAGTGAATTGAATCTGATTGTATGTATAATTGACCTTGGAATCGGGAGGTTTGCGAATAAATACCATACTAGCAAATGTACAAGGATATGTTTTGGTTAGAGGACCCTCCAGCGTTCCCTCCAGCGTCGTTGGAAGGGGTCCTGTTGCAGGATTGTACACATGTTTGGATAATGACAGTCCATTTCATCAAAAATCATATGATTTATTTATGTTCCCTTTATGGTTTTACTTGGGATAGATACGGTAGATATTTGAACTCGATATTGAGTTTGAGTCGAGCTTGTCGGGCTATTGGATCGAGCTCGAGTCTAATGATACTAAACTCATAAAGCTCGCAAGCATTATCGAGTTGTCTTACGAAACTTCCCCATAATTTGGGTTGTAACTAATTGACTTAGGCCTGTAGCTAATAATTCGTCTTTGTATTACGAAACTTCCCATCATTTTGGGTTGTAAATAGTTGACTTAGGCCTCTGTAGCTAATATTTTTTTGGCGCCTCTCTCTTAACTCCAATAATTATGGATATTGAACTTAAAAGTTAAGAAAAAAGTAAAATAAAAGCAAATCAAAACCAAAAATCAAGTAAGTAATCTAATGGATCCTCATTTAAAAAACTAATGGATAATCTCTAAAAGACGATAGTTGTAGACCAAGAATGCCAAAACAAAATCCCTAATCACCTAATCTCTCTCTTGTGCTTACACAATTCATAATTTTTTGCCCGCATAAAAAATTGAAGGAACCACCCACCACCGTCAACTACTTAGGTTCATTGTACCTCCTTCCCATTCTTCTTTCTTCGAGAGCCCACCCACATTGAATCCTCCATCACTTTCTCCATCAAAACTGTCGACTTATGTAATTTAATTCTCCTTGACTTATACCTAGTCCTAATAGCAACCTCCCTCCGCCGTCTTGAAGATCCACCGCTATCTTGTATTCCCCCGGTTCCGTTTGGTTCGCAGGACATGACAAGACTAAACAAATAGTCCTGGGTTTGATTCAGTAGAGACGAGACGCGAGTTTGGGATAAAAGGGGACACGTTAGGACAGATTTGTAGAATTTATTCCCCTCCGAAAGCTGTAGACCAAAGTGGTAAGATGAGATAAGATTTTGTTTTCAAATATTACCCCTCCAAAAATTGCAATAATACAAGACCATCCTCCAAATTTATATTTACACATAATTATAATAATAAAATAATCAATGCCTTAATAATTAATACAATAAAAGTTTTTACACAATATTTAATACAAGTATCCTTTTTTTTTTTAAGGAATATACAAGTATCCACTTGGTTTTATTTTATTTTACTAATCCCTTCTCATCTTTAAAAAAAAATATGAAAAGTGAAGAAATGTGAAAAGTTAGAAAAAGGAAATCCCGATGTTCACCCGAACCGACTCTTGTTGAATAGCTTTCTCATCCCCGTACTACATGTCGTTCCCTTAAGCCCCTCCCTCCCTTTTTTGGTTCTAGTGTAAGGGAGGAAGAAAGTAGTGTTCCCTGGCCGCAGCCGCACACACAACCTTTCACCGCCTCACTACCCCGGCCGTTTTCCTCCCGCTTCTCTGGTTCATAGAATCGCACCAGCAGACCACTCCCATCTTTACCTTCCCCCGATCACTTTCACTTCTCTTCTTCTTTTTGTTTTTGCTGGACTTAACCGCCACAAAAGTAGCCACAGGAGATCGAATAAGGCTTTACTAAGTTTCCATCTGTAATACCACAGCTCCTTATTTTTCTTAGTTATTCCGTTAACGCTATTTATTTATTTATTTATTTTGTTTTTTGTTCATGGACTGAATGGGCATCTTCTTTGGATAGTTTTCAGCGGCAATGGCGAAAACCAAGGGATCCTCAAAGAACCAGCAGAAGCGCGGGGTCGACTTCAAAGTGAGCTTCCATTGATGAACACACGTTTTTTGTTTTTTGCTTTTTTAGTTTTGGTTTGTAGACGAAGATTTTGTGGATTGTTAACTTTGATGGTTTGTTGTTATAGAAAATAAAGCGGAAGCTCGGCAGAAAGCTGCCACCACCTAAGAATGCTACAAATACTGAAATCAAATCCAAAGGTTTTTCTTCGCTTTTCTATTTTTCTCTTTCTTATTTATTTACTTATTCGCTAGGAAATCCTTTAATGTGCATATGTTCCTTTTTTCCTCTGACTTTAGTATTTTCTGCACTTGTTGCCCTAATTGATTGCTTTTTACTCAACCTTACTTGCTCTGTTGCATTTACAATTGACATGTTTTGTAAACAATGAGCAGCAATTGTTCTCCCGGAGCAGAGTGTGGCATCAGAGAAAGCAGGTTTGGCTGTGAGCAAGAAAGGCTTGACTTTGAAAGAGCTCCTCCAGCATACTTCACATCATAATGCGAAAGTTCGTAAAGGTATATTTCCTAGTCACATGCAGCTTCTGGAGTTTTATGATTTTTTTTTTTTTGTTAATTAATAGGATATCCTCTCCTGCCATAGCCTGTAAACTTTGCAACAGTATGACATGAGGGAAATTTTCCGCTACATTTCACTCTTTTTTATGCAAGAACTTTTTCATAAGCTAGACAGGTTTGCAAGTATTGATTTTTGTTTTGAAGAGGTATTCATAACCGGATCATCTGCATGGGTTGGGTACTTTGTACTCCACAAATATGCTTTGATGATATTTATTCCTTCATAGCCGAATACTTGGAAATTGTTCTTCTCTATATAGATTCATTTTTAGCCAGTGCATTATTCTGTAGTTTAGTGGAAAGTTTAATTGACAAGAGTTCATTATTGTGTTTTTTAAAGATGCATTACTGGGCATGAAGGATTTATTCCTGAGGTATCCAGAAGAGCTTAAATCGCATAGATATGCTGTTATTGAGAAACTTCGCGAGCGCATCTGTGATGAGGATAAAATTGTTCGTGAGGGCCTATTTCAACTTCTGAAGTCATCTGTTTTACCTGGCTGTAAAGAGGTAATTTTTTTTGTCCCAGGAGTTTGTTTTCTAAAAAATCCAGATTGCCATGAGAACACTAAAGTTTCTGCTTATCTTTCCAGTTGCAGTGTATGTTGTGTCTGGTCTACTTTATCACACATAGCATTAGATGGCTGTAGTTGATTGGAAACCTAGGAAATTCTGTTGCTTTTCTTACTTTAGTGCGCTTTTATGCATGTATTTACTTCTCTCTTTATTGCCAAACTGTCCCTGATCCTACTGCTAAGTCCTTGTTTCTTTGTTTATCATTTTTAATTATCTCGTTTGAAAGGGTTGGTCTGGACTCTGGCAATTTCTCTCAACTCTTACTGCCATTAAAGGTGTTTAGATTTTCAGCATTACGATAAATTTATCTTTAGAGTTCCCGAATGAGATGGTTTGCAAGTCCTAATTAGTGGTCTTTTTTTGCCTTAAGCCTTCTCATATGGGTTACTCTGTTGTGTAATTGCTGGGAGAGCAATAGCACCACTCATCTCTTTGTCATATAACACATTCAAGGAGGCAAATAGCATGTACTGATAAATTCTCATGCAAAGGGAAGTTTGAATGGGATTTCTGAAGCAGGGAGATTAATAATGTATTTTATTTTTCCAGAGAAGGAAAACGTGTTCTAGTTTACCCAAGATGGTTAGATTTGTTTTCAATCAGCAGTCCACTTTTTTCTGGGAGAAACATAGCTGTTGCTTTCTTTTACTGTTCATTTCTCATTCTACTAGTCCTATGTGTGAGCTTTGTTGCTATTCTGTTGCTTCTTATCCTTGTTAATCATATCTTCTGCTGTGACAGTTGTTTCTCTGCTTTTATTCTCCAGGATAATCAAGAACCTTTAATCTCTTTAATGATGGCCTACATTTTCAATGCAATGACACATTTGAATGTTGATGTGCGGTTGATGGCTTTCAAATTCTTTGATCTCGTCATCCAGTATTATCCACCTTCATTTTCAATTTATAGCGAAAAGGTACTTTGTTAGGTCCTTGCCATTTAGAAATTTTGAGTCGATTATGATGCTTGGAATTTTGGGGAACCATGATTGTTGCCTCTTTTTGCAAAATTTTGTTAATGAATTTTTAGTGATATGTAAGCAATGTTTTGTAAGCATATGTTTTTGGTATGGAGGACTTGAGGTAACATTCTAGATCCATCTTTCAGGTTTCGGTTGCCACCCTTTATTTTCTTGCAAGTTTTGAGGTCATAATCTTGTTATTTTTTTGGGTTCACCATGTGTAACCTGATTCTTCCTTGAATCCCTTCCTGCCATGTATAAGCATGATTCAGACCCAGGTGGATATAATTTGAAGAAAGTTTTAATAATTAATCTAATTGACAATGACAGGACAATAGTATTGTTCTCATATAAATGCCATGGAGAATTTTATAGATGTGTAGTAACTTCATGTGCTTCAATATGTGGTGCTGTTTGCTTAGCAGGTGAATGGATAAGACACAATGCCGAGTTACTTCATCAACTAAGCTAGCTGAGACCTACAAGGCCATAATATTCTTGATAGATAAACAAGAAGATTGTGCATGCATAAATGTATCAAATTCATGAGGGTATCGAGGGGCTCTTGCTGCTTAGTGCTAAAGGATTATTGGGCATCTTTCTTTTTTCGTTAAATTTTTGGTGAAACTTGTTTCTGCATGCTGTTATTTTTATTTCTAACTAAATTTGCATATTCTGGATCATTTCCTGTGCTATAACTTCGTGTATACTGAAGTACTGTCAGAAAGCTTTTTTTATCACTTCATAAATTTTCAGTTTTCTGGTAATAACAATTCTATGTCACCATCAATTGCCTTTTTATTAGTTTCACTATTAATTTGTTTCCGACAATTGTTATTCTTCTTTATTTGCAATTAATGCTCTATACATTGGTTATTATGTGATAGATTCTTCAAAATTATGAGGATATTCTAAGGAAAAACCAGTTCTATTTGCAAGACAAGGGAAAGCTGAAGAACACTCTTTCTGGATTGGCACGCTGCTTGTCCTTGTTGCCAGCAAATAGGAGAGAAACGCATTTGTCTGATAAGGTGCGTTGCTGTGAGCATTTTGCAATTACAGTATTTTATTCTCATCCTTTTTGTTGGAATGATTATTATTGTGTATTTGCTTCAGTTAGAGTTCAGCAGTTTTGCTGTTGTCATGATGTGAGCTGTCCTTTTTTTCATTAATTTTTATCATGTGAATCATATTCTTTCTAGGAATGGAGCGAGATTTGGAGAAATTAGATTGCTATTTTACTTATGTCCTTGAGAGAGAGCTAGATAGATGCACATCATTGGATATACTTGCAAACAAGGAAAACTCTTACCAAGTCTGTTATACTTTGAGTGTTCAGCTTTCTCAGTCTGCTCGGTAGCTTCTGTTACTTAGATTGATGGCGTTTCCATGCATCACAGATATATTATTCTTAGGCCCATACTTCATATGTGCATGCGGTGATTCAGGATGCAAGTGAAATATGGATTTCCTTGCTCATTAATAAGCTTCTCAACTGTAATTTCACGTTAAACAATGTAGGGAGTGTGCTTTTGTGTTCTAATTACTTTTTCTGAGCTTTAAAATAGTTTGTCTTGTGCCTAAGCAATAAATTGTGTGGTTTACATCAGTAGTATTTCAGTTAATCCTTTTCCCCTCTGCCAGCATATTGATTCCTATCGAATTCTTCAAAATGACAGAATGGCAGAGCGCAAGAAACGATGCATTCTTTTGAGCCTGATGCACCTACGGAGTCTTCTGGTATTTTCTGCTTCTTATTACCTCTCTTTGGAGTTTTGCACTGTTCCATGCTCCAAAATGCAGCCATTTTCTTTATCCTGGAAAACATTAACATTTCTTGATAAATTAGGAGTTGACCAAGGCAATACTGCCTGAAATTGTAGAATTTATCTTTGTTTAATTTCTTTTTGAATTCTTTTTCTTGGTAAAGAAAATGAATGCCAGATCAATTTCAAAATGGTCTTATGCCATCTGATGGGATGAACTCCATTCATGATTTTGGATATTTTCTGGAAACGTGCCCTATTTTTTGTGACTTTGCATAGTTGGATTGAGCATAATTAGGTATTTTTCCAGAGGATGACCTTTTTTAGTTCTTACAGGATAAGGTTGGTTTTTTTGGCTTCTTTTTTTGTGAAGGATACGTGAGAGTTTTTGTTGTTGTTTCATTAGGGGATATAGAGATTTTTGATAGCTCTGATATTATTATGTATTTTTAAAGAGGATGACCTTGTTTTGTTCTTTACACAATAAGGTTTGTTTTTCTAGGTTCGTTTTGGTGAGTGATATGGGAGAGTTTTTGTTGGTGTTTCTTTTGGGGTTGGAAATTATCTTAATCTTTTCAATGTCACACTATCTTTTCGGTAGTATATATTTTCTTCTCTATATTATGAATGAAAAATTGGCTTATCTCTTTACCCAAACGAATCCAATGTATTTAGTTTCTTGTCACAATAATTATAATTCTATAATATAACCTCTATACCTCTGCACTATTATCATTCTTCATTTTTTTGTCCGTCTGACGACACAATAGACTAGTATAGCCTTAGACTTATAGCAGAGCTTATACTCTTTTCCGTTGTTTTTTTTTTCAGAGTTCTTAGTCATTGCCAAGAAGCTTAACGACATTCTGCCAGTGTTAGTTAGTTGCTTCCAAGAATTTATCCCATTAATTCATAGTACGCCGCTACTGGATGCAAAATCTTTTGATTGCATGCTTAGCATACTTCAGAGCATTGACCTTGTTGTAAGGTTCTTTGTTCAACGGGTTGACAAAAGTGGACACGAGGAGACTATGTGGGATCGAGGTACCTCATCAATACTATTGAAGAACTTACTTGGTGGCTTCCCCCTCAACCCCGTGCAAAATGTTTCAGACAAGGTAGGGCCTTAGCATAGCTTAAGATTTCTCTCTTGTCTGATTGACAATAGCGTAAAATAATTCTAGAGAAGTGAATGCAGGCAGTTCAAATACTGGGATATTCTCCCTGCTTATCATTGTAGACTTTTCCTCTCGTCCTCAACTTGATCTCTACTTTTCTTCACTTATCCAAAAATTCTTCTCAATAACATTAGTGGGTGTAATAATTTTTTCCCTTTTCCATCCCATGGTTTCCCTTTCTAATTGTATTCTCCAGCATATAATTCTTGGATGCAGCGTGAAGGTTTTAACCATTTGTTGTTATGGCATCTGAGGCCTGTGTTTTTTTTTTTTCAATTGATTGACAGGATGATGATCGATATTTTATCTTGAACATGGCGATTACTGAAATATTTTTGCACTCCAGTAAATGCATCTTCCCGCCTGCTGAATTATTGAACAGGTTTCTATTATTTATAGAACATGCGCTGCTTGGACAGGTTTGGTTCCTGCACCTTTATGGCTCCTAGAACTAAGACTCAACAGAATATGGAACTTATTGCATCTGCATCTTCATAATTAAGTACCATATTTTTCTTATAGGAATTATAATGTAAGTTTAAAATTGTTTAGCAAGATAGCTATGTTTAAAGTGCAAATAACTGTTACAAGATGCTTACAAATATTACAAGTCATGAATGTTGTTATATAGTTGTATGATGTTTGCCTGAGAGTCCAACCAAACTAACTGCCATTCCAGTAATATGGAATATGGATACACCAGTATAGTGTCTTGTTTCCTAAGACCTTGCCTAGGACCTAAGGAAAGCAGGAGCTTCTTTTCAGACACTGCTTGAGGGTAGAAGTCATCTCATAATTATAAGAAAATGGTGTTGTTAAATGGAATGTCAATTTGTGGTTTAGTTCCTTTTATTTCAGATTTGCAGATCTTTTTTCTTCCATAAAACTTTGCATGCTTCCATGATATGAGTCGTGATTGATAGAGTACATTGGAAAAAAGGGACTAAAGATGATTTTATACATAAAAAGGTTTCTGAAGGGGGTGGAAGGCTATCATCATTCGTATCTGGAATCTTTTGAGGTTGAGCATCCTGATGCATCTCTTCTCAAAGTTTGGTTCCCTATGCTGTTGGTTGTTTAGAATTTAGTTGAAGTTTCGTTCGAATAGGATTCTGGGAGAATCTTGATGATTTGTTTTTTCTTTTTTTACAATTGCTTGTTGGTCGAGTGCATGGGATGACCAAAAAATCCTTGGAGAAAAGGACTCACTTCGATTCTAACATATTGTTCTTTTCCCGGCTTGTGATGAGCTACTCCTACATTTCCCGCTTCTCATGAGCTGTCGTCATGAATAAATTCATCTGGCTTGTGAAAGAAAACAAATATTTATCAAGCTACGATTCTTGGCTGAACAATAAATCACATTAATTCAGATTACCGTAAAGTCCCTTCCATGTTTGTGCATCTATTTATGGCATTGCACATTTGATAATCAAAGAACTCAAAAGTCACTTACAATTTACTGATTCAAGGTAGGTCTGTAATGTAATACCAGAACAGAAATATTCCTTATCAGGAAAATTTACTGTTGATTTTATTTTCCTGCAGAACGTTAGTGGCACCCACTCTCAAAAAGCAGCCCGAGAGAAGCAGATACTTATACTTATTCCTTTTATACCAAAACTCCTGTCACAACTAATAGGTGACCAGAAATCAGGCCTTCTAAAGGTTTGACTTCTATTCCTCAGATCGTTCTCTGTTGATTATGTTTAAGGAATTCACTCTTCACTTGCTTGATGACATGAACTGTTAGTTCTCAAGTTGGTCATTCCTGATTCTTGATTCGGGTAGGAGATAGAAATAACTATGGTTATGTGGAGAGGATACTGAAAGGTCTTGCTTTGCAGGCATTTACAAAAAGATTCCTGGAGTGCAACCTTGAGTCTCCAATGAAATTGGCTTGTCTTGCGGGAATTGAAGAAATGCTCCTTTTTGTAAGATTAGTTCCTTATCTTTGTGAAGGCATATTCTTTGCCCTATTGGTCCTCCTTCTTGCTTTTGTCGTGCTTGGTTATTCATGCAAATCAATAAATCTTTCTCTCAAACAAATATGTTGCCTGAATATAGGAAGCAGATCTTCTTTACCCAGCTATTAATGATTCAATTTTTTTTTTTGATAGAATATAAATGATTCAGATCTGCTAGACTTTCAAAAGACCTGGATAAGTAAGCTTCCTATGCTGTTATTGGAGCTTGATGATAAGCACCCATCCTCTTCTCAGGTACTTGGACATTCGATAAAGATGTGTCTTAACTGTTGTCTTTTCTCTCCTGCTGTCACCTTTGGCATTTACTTGGCCACTTCATGTCAGACAAATGGATTCACATGAACTCTTTTTTCTGTTTTTTTTTTGCAATCTCCTTGCAGTCTGTTTTGCATCTTCTACTGCGTGTGGGCCAATGTTCTTTGATAAACTCTGAGCTTTCGTTAGAATATGACAAGACACAAAACTCAATAATGAAGTTTTACAGTACATGTCTAGAAGATGGTGAGTCCGACTTTATGATAAAATGTGATATTGATTAGCAAATGTACAAGGTTGATCACTTGGACTGTTGTCACACTCATTTCTGTTTTAGCAGGGAATATCAGTTATGGTCCTTTCATCAAGCTTGGGAGGGATATTCAAGAACTGTCTGTCTGTTGTCTATATTATTTTCCACACTTGGATTCACTTTTGCTGAAATCGATTGCTGCTGCTTGCATACGTAAGCACCATTTGTTCATATTCTTAACTATGTTGCCCTGTTGTTTTAGACTTCTGATAGTTTATAGTGCTTTCCGGGATTAACAAAGCATATCTGGCCATTTTCATTGATGAAATATGAGATAATGATGGGAAATTCCAATTTATTTTCATTGCTCTTCTATGGTGTTACTGAAAGTCCTACCACAAGCCAGCAAGAAATTTTGCATTCTGGATGGTCTGTCTTGTTCCATCTGTTGCCATTTCTGCTCTCTGCTGGACATAGAGCATCTTATTATGGTGCAGCCGTTTCAAGCTGTGGACAACATGTGGCTTGCTAGTTTTGCTTCTTGCTGGCTCTGTCCAAAATTATTGTTTAATGTCAAAGACAAATTTGCATTTTGGCAAGGATAATAATTTGCTTAATGTTTATAACAGACTCAGATATCGTCCCCACTGTAAGATATATTTATTCATTTTCAGACATGTTGGGTGTTTGATCTCTTATGCCTACCACATCAAGATACAAAATACTTATGCTGTCATTCAAGTCATCTGTGATGTACATTGGGTGGAAAGTCTTCGATAGTTGCTGTTATGGACTGTCTTATATAACTTTTTCCTTGCTTATTATAGGTCCCGAATTGGATACCTTCATATTATTTCGGGTCATAGAGGTTCTGCATTCGGCCTATTCAGCTGGCCATATTGACATTGCTGACTATACCAGCTTCTTCGTCACTTTGCTCTCCCGTTTCAAAGTCTTTCCTGGTGAGCTAGGATAGTTCTCTTCTGCCCTCAAGGTTGGATCAATCATTAATTCCTTCCTATCTGAATAGTAATTGATGTTTACAGAAAACACCTGTGGTCCAATGGAGAATGATGCAAAGGTCCCTCGCCATGGAACTTTTAAGTCGGTCACGAGAGTTGTTTCTTCTTGCCTGTCGCAGATGGGTGATAATAATCTTGTTTTCATGATTCTCGAGCGAGTGATACTTGAGCAGATAGTAAGTTAACTTAGTTGAGTCTGAAGCATTTTGGACATGTTTTCTTCCTCTTGCGTTGAGATTTTGTGAGCCTTTTGTATAACAATTAATCTTTAACATGGATAAAACTTATCTGCGCTTTTGGTTTACTTGACCTTTTGTCTGTTCTTTAACTAATCTTGTCGCGGTCTTGACCATATTCTCAGGCATCAAACCTGCCTATAGAAAATGCCTGTGCTCTGCTGAGAATGCTTGTTGAGCTGGACTCCTCCCCCACCAAGCTTTCTGAACAAAGTATCATCACTTTAAGCCATGCCCTTTCTAAATATCTGATTGATGTTGCCCACGTGAGTACTTCTTTTCTTGTTATCTGCCCACAATCTCTTTTCAGAGAACTTTTTTTTTCCCCCAAATGATGTCCTTTTATGATATCTGCGTGATGCTCTACATGTTCTGTATTACTTTAATTATTAAATGCTGGATGAGGTGTGAGACATTGGTGCCATTTGCAAAGATTTTTTCTCCTTCAAATGATAAAATAAGGTATTCTTTTGAGAAGACACTTGAAATTTTTTCTATTCAACATGTTTTTTTTGTCACAAAAGAGAACCGGCACATATATCAATGATACAACACAATACTACCCTAATTTGAAACCAAGCCCGTCATGGTTAACATCCTGCTCTTGTCATGTTGATTTTTGCATTGATCGTGTATTTTTTAATGTCTGTTTTAACCTAAGTGTTTTGACATTTTTTAAATGCATACACCAAATCTGTCCTCTCGAAAGGAAGAATGAATCTGAACATATTTTGGACTTAAATTGAGCTGTCACTTTTAATGAGGTATACTTGATATGACCCCCTTGTATGGATTTGTTTTCATGTACTTTATTTGTGTTTATGCTTGGCTTGACATTCCAGTTGATTGTGCTTGTTAATTTCTGCAACACTCTGGTTTCTTGTAATTTGATCCAGAAATATCTCATTTCTTTTCCCATAACCTCTTGTCCATCTACATTGAGAATACTTCAACCTTTTCTGTAGACTGTTCCAGAAGATGATGAACCAATTGGATCCGTTCGTGTACAGAAGCGGCACTATTATCTTCTACCATGCTTCTTCTTGTTTGATAGAAGTCCTAGACTTCTGAACCTTGTGGTGAACAGGATGGGGTCATTGATAGCAGCAAGTCATTCACCACTTTCCTCCGATGATTATATCGATTGTGCGAATGAGCGAATCAGTAGGATGGATGCTATTGTTTCTTCCCTACTCTCTATGTACAGAGATCCGAAGGTTCAGCAAATCCTCTCTGTGGCTAAGGAAGAGATCTTCAGTATTTCACAGTGCATATGCTCTTTACTGGTATATTTATTTTTCCTTTTATTCTCCTGTAAGATTGATTTAGCTGGAGAATAGGGATGGAGTACATTTTGTTGAGTATTTCCTTTTAGTTTCCTCTGCTATATATGAAATTTTTAGTTCTCAAATTAGACCCAGCAGCAGCCCATCCTGACTGAAAACTATCCATTCCCCACTTTTTAAAGGTATCTGGAAAGGACGAGACAAAACAAGTCCGGCTATAAGAGGCTGATAAACAAATTGACGTTATTAAGAATGATATGGCGGAGATGGATGATACTCCAATTGTTAGAGTTGAATGTCCCTTACACATACTTTTTTTTGTGTGTTTGGATAGCACATTGTGAATATGTTCACCTGAAAATTTGAAATGAAGTTATTTTCTTTGGAAAAGCTGTCTAGACTGAAAGCTCTTGGATTTTTGCACTAGCTTGAGTTGGCATGTGCATGTTGTTAAGCATGACTTTGATGCAAAAACTAGAAATCATTTTCTGACTTGAGTTGGTATCCTATGCATTGGTATTTGTTTTTTATTTTTTGGTTTCCCATCCTGTATCCGGAGCTTTGCCCCAACTAATCCGGAATTCAGAGTGCTCATATGAATGTGTCTCTTTCCATTGTTTATGCAGAATTCAGAGGAAATGAATCTGACAATTGAAGAGAGGCAGAGAATAGAGAAATTGTTAAAATCACTACCAAGGGAAATGCCAGCAAGGTAGAGGAGGTGTCAGCATAGGTTATTTCTCTGGTGAGTCCTTGAACCTCCCTCAGTTTCAGCATTATATTATTCATTTTTTTCTTTTGAGATTTCATCTTTGCTTAGTTGTGCCATGGTGAAGGGATTTGTCTTCCTAGAATAGGATGTGTATCTCACATGTATTAAATTGTTCCAGGCGACCTTTTGCATATGTAATAGTTGCTGTTCTAGGATGTCCAGTAATTTGTTATTCAAGTACTATAGTTTTGGTTCGTAAAACTGAACTTGCTTTATCATGTCTTTATAGTTCCTGCCATCTCATAATTTTCAGGTGGGATGATTTTTCGTTTGTTTGACTCCCTTGCACATGCAAAACAATTCTTCATTCAACCTATTATTTTGTTGTCAATTTAGAATTAACTTTGATTAAAAGTGTTCTTTTCTAATTTGCCTTTTGTCATTCTTTCCGGTTTTCGTACCACTTATTTGCATTAGTCTCTGGTCTGGGTGCTCTAAATGTTTCAGTAACTCGCATATCTTGGCTCTTACATATTTCTTGGTTGTGAATTTTGATGTAGGTTCCTTTTTACTTGCAGCTTGTTCAATTCTTGGATAATCCACGAGGCTTGGATCTGTTGTGTTTCCAACTTTTACAAAGTTTTGCTTTCTTCCATAATACTTCTAGTTCGTCCCAGTGGATGGATAGACAGATGTTCCATGGAGCCATAACAGTGAGAAGAAGACTGCTCGTTTTGAGCCTCTGATATTCTGCCAGCATTATAGGCTCATGAGCCTGCAGCAGGATGGTGAAAGCTTCCTGGTTAAGCTTGTGAAGTAGGCAGCAATTTCTTATTAGAGCTTTTAGTGGCATGCATGCTTCAAAAAATTTTGCAGCCTTTGCAGCCTGCATGTCCTCCAATTTTGAATTCTGTAGCGACTAACTTAGTGAGGAGATGTTCTCATTCTTTTCTTGTATATATATAAATCGTGTCGGAGAGTTTCCGCTTCATACAGTGATAGCTAATAGTGGAATTCTATCATTCAATAGCCAACGCCGTCTTTTCCGCTTTCTTGTTCCTTTTCTTCTGTTCTTGAGGTATTATCTTTACTAAGCTTATGTATGTAATTTTATGTTGTGATAAACTTTTCAACGTCATGCCCTTTGTGACAAAAGAGTGGTTGTGGATGCTCTGGTGAAAATGGACGGAGCTTGAGCTTTGGTTGGTGAACCTTTGGCCTATGCTTTGTGGCATTGAAAAAGCTAGAGGAAGATCACAACTTTTTTTTTTTTAGGAAAGAGAAAGATTACAATATTGACGGAGAGGATTTTATTTTATCCTTTTATATAGTAGAATAAGTATATTTTTACGGATATAAATGTGTATAAAAACATTAAGGGTTTACAACAAACCGAGGCAGAAAAATAAAATAAAATACACATACACATTGACCCAACCTAAGTACTTCCCATGTTATTATACATATAGAATATTGACAAATGTTTGAAAAACAATAAACATTCAGTTCATCGACATGTAAAGCTTGGAAATTAGGAGTCAGAACTTCAAAAATTTGACATTTCATATGCTATTTGATAGTGACATTTACCTCTGAATGGCCTGAATGGAAATGAGAAAACTTACAATTTTTTTTTTGCCGTTGAAACCCATATACTTATATTAATATAAAGAGTCGATTACATAAACAAAGAAATACAAGTAAACAGGATAGACAATTAGAATGAATACAGAACAAACTTAAAGGAGTTAACAACATGGGACTACGACCAGGACCATAGCCACGACATTGCAGATTAAAACGAATTGCCGAGGAGTCTGAATAGCTCATTCTAAAGTGCCTGACGAGCAAGCTCATCAGCTGAAAACGGGCAGCATTGCCTTTACACCAAGTAGAGATGTCCGCCCAATAACCAAGTAGAGAAAACTTTCAAATATGGTTTTATTAGACATTTCATAAACCATGTGGAATTTTACATTAAAGTATTCTTTTTTGGAATTTACATTAAAGTACTTTAGCTGAATTT
Source organism: Turnera subulata (assembly GCA_028386065.3). Taxonomy (NCBI): domain Eukaryota; kingdom Viridiplantae; phylum Streptophyta; class Magnoliopsida; order Malpighiales; family Passifloraceae; genus Turnera; species Turnera subulata. The sequence continues at coordinate 132,843 of JAKUCV010006489.1, forward strand.
CATTCTTTCCGCCATTTCATCTTCTTTTCCTCCGGAATATTTCCAAACCAAGAGGTAGCATCTAATAGACCAATCTAACAGTAACACGCACTCTTTGTAATAAGAGAGAGAGAGAGAGAGAGAGAGAGATAAAAAAAAAAAGAAAAGAAAAAGAGGTGAAAAGTCGACACGACACACAACACAAGAGACAAGACAGAACAACTCGATGAATAAAATCGCGGAAGGCGGGAAATAATATCTCAAAAATAAAATTAAGAAAATTCAAAAGGGCGCCAATTAGCGCCAAAATGGAAAAGAGGTGGAGGTGTAGTAAGATGAGTAACTAGTAAGTAGGTCACCAAATCAAAAAAAACAAGTGAAGAAAACGGCAAGAAATTAGAGAGGGAAGACGGACCTGCAAATCTCATAGATCGGAAGAGAAGAGAAGATCGACTCAGGTATTAATAAATGCAATCCAAAATCAGTTCCTTCTTCAAGGCATCCTCAACATCCACAGACTCCTCCTCCTCCTCCTCCCAATCCCAAAACCCACCTCCTCCAGTTTCCGCTGACGGCGACGATGAATTGGCGCTCTGGGAGAACACGAAGCACCATTTTTACAACACTTACAAACGCAGAACCCCCAAATTAGACACTGTGTAAGCAATTTCGTATAGTTTTTTTTTTTTTTTGCTCAAGGGTTTTTAGTCTTTCGCTTCTTCTTATTGGTTTTTTTTTTTTTTTTCTATTTTTGGGGTTTTAGGGATAAAAGAATGGATCTTTTGGGGAAACCCAATTCGGAAGATGCGGGTTTGAGGCCAGAGATGTCGAGGATTTCTGGTAAAGTGTTAAACAAGAAGAGAAGCTACGCGCAGTTTCATCTGGACTTGGGTCAATCTGATTTCAACTTCCGTGAGTGCTCCACGTGCGGGATTAATTACGTCCCAGGAGATGAAGGGGATGAGAAGGAACACAAATCCTTTCACAAGAAATACACCCACGGGATTCAATTCAAGGTTTGTTCCATATTTTTTTTCCCATTTCTGTATAATGTGGTTTCTCATCTTTCTTTTTTGTTTTGTTTTGTCTTTTTTTTATTGGGCTTCAATTGAGTTCATTTTCAACTTAGATTTGTTCCTTTTTTTTGTGCAGATTTTTAAGAATGAAAGGGTCGTTGACATGCCTTGCACCCAAAAGGAACGTGTTCTTTTGGTTTTACATTCCGACCCCCCTGCACTGAGAAACAAGGTCTGATATTACATTCTTAAATTTTTGCCCCACTGTTGATGTTGAAGTTTGATTAGTGTTGAAATTTAATTGAGGTGAAAGTAAATGTGTATGCTGCTCTATTTTTCCAGGTACAGGAGGTTATAAAGATGATGGAGATTGAGCTTGGTGGTGGATGGATTTTCCATAACCTCTGTAAGGTATCACATCTATCTCACTCTGTTCTTTGCAATTCATACTGCTAATTTTCACTACTTCTGCTATATGATTGTAAATTCTTGAATTTCAGTTGCAGCCTTTTTTTAGAATGATATTGGTTATATATTGTTCTCTGCATTTTGCTTAAATAATAGTTTTTGTTTTGTGGGTTTGTAGGTGTACCTATTTATATCCGCCAATAGAGTTGCTGGTTGTGTAGTTGCTGAACCAATAAAGGAAGCCTTCAAAGTGCTTACACATCCAGCAGATGGAAGTTCCAATGGTACAACAACCACCATCAAGTGTCATTCAAGACCCAACTCGACCACTCTACAATTTGGGCAAATTATCTTCCACAGGGAAGCCTCAACAAAACCTACCTCTGTTAATTCTGCCGAGGCATTAAATGAAAAACATGATGCAGTCATTGTCTGTGAAGAAGCAGTTGTACCTGCTGTCTGCGGCATTAGAGCAGTCTGGGTCACACCTTCCAATAGAAGAAAACGCATTGCCACCCAATTGTTGGATGCTGTGAGGTAATTGCCACTTTTTCCTGGGGTTTTAAGTATCTGTTTTGAGTTTCAATGCAATTTTACACATCTTAAACCGCAAACGCATTTCCTGTGAGGCTATTCCACTGTCTTAAAATTTACATGGCTATTAGATAAGCAACAGATGCGATTTGTTCAGCAAGTATAAATCATCTTAGTCGCCCTAGTGGTGTTTAGTTGAATTTGAGATGTTTCTTTTAGTTGCTCTGCTACTACCATTTGTTTTTTAAGGGCTTTTGTTATAAATGCAGGAGAAGTTTCTGCATGGGAATTGTTCTTGAACAATCTCAGTTGGCCTTCTCAGCACCAAACTCAGCTGGAAGGGAATTGGCATCCAGTTTCACTGGCACCTCCTCATTCTTGGTGTACAAGCCCAATGCTTTCTGTTCCACTTAATCCACATGGGAATTTTGGAGGGCTCAAATTAGCTCCGCCAGATTTTGATTTAATTGACTGCTGTTTTGAAGATCTTGAGGTTCCTATGACGAGAGGCGATTTCTAGTCATGGTCTACTGCGCTTGGGGAGATTATATAATTAGCACTAGCACATACTATCTATACCTTCGTGTAAATTATAAAATAGACTTTATGCTTGACAATTCTCTACGGAGTTGTATACACAGATTTTTATATCCAGGTTAGAATGCAATTCCCACGGGGTTGCACGCCTAGGCTTTGTGGTTGCTCTTAAGGATGCTTTTTGGAATCCCAAAATTTTTCTCTACTTGCTCTATACTTGGAATGGTTATAAGTTCTTAGGGACGGAACATTGAAGGGTGTGGGAACCAAATTGAAGAAATGCTATTGAGAATTTGAGATGTGAATTTTCCATTAATATACTAATTTGCGTTTTTTTTTTTCCTGTACTGTAGTCTTTATTTGGAATGGTATTGTATTGGGATAATATAAACCCTTAAGTGAAGCTTGGTCAAACTGTATAATTGGTGGACTTTTATAGGTTCAAGTTTTCTTAGAGAAAAGAAAAGCCTTTGTCGTGAAGTCCAGGCCCAACTTTTTATTGGTGTTAGTTAAGTGTTCTAAAACAAGCCTTTTTATATGGCCTAAACAAAACGAATTTCAAAATGCAACCCACCCATTCCTCCATCTCTATATTTCATTCGTTTCTTCCATTAGAAGGACTGTATCTGTGGGTGGGGGAGGAGAATGAATAAGAAATTCGGAGCAGGTGGGAAGCAACCCACGGGAACTCCATCACTAGGCTGGTCCTGCGTCGTCGTCATTGTTTCCCTTCTCGCTGGCGCCTCCGTTGTCCACAACATCTACAAACCTAACCTCGTACTTTCTTGAGCTTCTTCTTCTATCCCATCCTGTTTTTTCTCTTTGTCTACCAACTGTTTGATAAAATGTCTAACTCTCTCCCTTGGTGTTCTCACTCTCTCCATGCATTACAGACATTGCCTCCGGTCGATGATGTTGATGCTGATGCTTCCGCTGAGAAGAAGCCACTTGAATGAAATCAATGAATTAGCCGGGCAGAGGATACCTACCCTATTTTCAACTGAAACCTTCATTAATTGTTGTTGCATTTTTTTTTCAAATTCAATGGGGCTAATCTGTATTGTTATTCTAAATGGGATTTTGATATAAGCAACTGATCGTTGAGTGTGGTTGACTCTTCCTTTCTTTTGGTCTTTTAACCTTTTTGATCCTCTTATAAGAGTTTTACTAAATTAATACGTAGAATTAGGCCTTTAGTGCAATTAGAAACTTGCTTGTGCTACAAGTGTACAGCATCGAAAGCTCATGATGTATTGAAGCACACTGCCAGTATAAAACTTTTTAACAGACATTCTTATGTTCAAGTAGTATTCTTTCTTTTCTTTCTGTGTTTTCGGCAAGGAAATGGTTCTTTTTTAGGGAAACAGTAAAACAACACTCTCCACTGAACATATCTTCACAACCCCAGCTATTCTAGTATCGAATGTAAACCAAAACAACCAAACAAAACCATGGAAGATTCAAGGTCAAGTGGAAAGAAGGGATGCTCTGATATGATGATCACCCGCACAGAACGGGTGATCTTCTACAGCGCATCCCTTATCAAGGATTTTGGCGGGGCTAATAATATCCTCGTGGAAGTGTTGATTCTCTTGGGTCGTTTCCTCACCCAAAAGTTTCTCCTTTGAGGCCGCCAGTTCATTTTCTTCACCGCAGCCATCACTGTAATAAGAATTTCTCCTCCAGTAGGTCCTGAAACCCATGCCTTTCAAGGTTCCATCATCTGTAAAGCTTTCTTTATTGTCTGATGAGGGTCTTTTGGAGAAGCTGCCAAACCCTTGAATGTCTCGCGTTATCTTGCGTGTCCTTGCTCTTTCGTCCTTGAGAAACTGACCATCTTCAAGTAGCTTCAATATTCTTGTGGACAAATTTCTGACTCTCAAACCCCAATTGAATCTGCATGTGAAAACATCCAAAGCATGGAACATTTCCTAAGTGTGTAACGTGGAAGATTGTGCTGTGCATATTCAAAAGCCACCATACTTACCCCTTGTCATCGACAAATTGGAAGCTTTCCATCTCCTTAACCACATCTCTATCACACTGAAACTCTTCAGCAATTCTTAGAGGTCCATGAGTCAGTAGGTGCTCTAATAGAAGCAAAGCCTTGTAACAGACTCGCCATGCTTTTCTATCAAACTTCATCAACCTGAATATGCAACACCAGGGAAAAATGCTAATAAAAAATCACAACCTTGGCAACGGATGAACAGTAGATAAGTTTATGAACCAATACTTCAAGGAAGGAAGGGACAAACCTCTTGTGAAGAATGTCTACAATTCTGTAATACTCATCAACTTCAAAAGCAGCCCGTGAAATTACACCCATTGTGCGTGCTTCTGGTGCCCAAGGATCTCCATTTGTAATCTCTTCGGTTAATCTTTCGGAGCAGAAGCAATTCAGGAATCAAAAAACAAAGATTGAGATTTGAAGAACCAAAGTAAAAAGAAGGTTGTCAGAATAAGAATACAGGTCTCCAGGAACAACAAAAATGTGGCGAATGTTGTATGTTTTATATGATAGAAGAAACAAACTTACAGTTGTACTGGTGTAACATCGGTTAGTGCCAAACGAGCAGTCTTGATCTTCTCTTTCAAGAAGAAGGAAGCTTGCTTCTTCAACTCATGGATAATTGGACTACCCATCTTGGTATTTTTGATTAAAGGCATGTAAGCATATCCCTTTTGATTCCTGCAGGAAACAGCTTGAAAGAATTTACCTGTATTCTCTCTAGTCTTCTCTGTTTACGTAAATGTGTGCTAACCACTCCACCACATAACAAACATCAACTAATCTCCTATGACTAAAGTGTGTGTTTGCATATGTAATGAGATTAGGAAAAAGTATATAATTTATATATAATAATATGAGGGAGAGGAATGTAAAAGGCCTAGGTTTCCACTTTCCACTTTGATTTGGAGAGTAAGCGACAACGTGGAACTTCGATGGAAATTTTGGTGATGAAACACCCTTGTCTTCTGGTTCATGTCCTATTGTCATTGTTATCCTAACTTCTTCTTGTTTTTTTTTTAAAGTTGGCTTAATGCATACTAAGTTTGAAGTTCAGTTGATATGCATAATGGATCAGGAATTAGGTAAGTAACATTCTTCATTGAATCTTTTGACGGTAACAAGTCCTTGCTAGGTTGGTAGTTATATACTAGTCTTTAGGATGGGCTCAAACCTGTCATGTTACAAAAGAAATTAATAGCATGGGCCAACTTTAAGCTTTGACCCCATTAAGCTAGTAATGTGCTGAATGCTGATGGTAACCATCAAGTTGGCCCAGGTAGCGAAGAAAGCACCAAGTAAATTTTGCATCAACACAATCTCTTGGTGCCACTTCATCACCTTTTAGGTGGTTTCTTTTTTTTTTTTTTGGTTGAACCGAGAATACTTCATTTCAAAACCAAAAATATACAAAATACAAGCTCATTGAGCCAAACCCCTTCTGTCCTCGTCTAAGAGATTAGTAATCACAAAAGGAGGACATGCAAGAATGGTTAGACCTATACCAAAATGAGGAGCTAACATGGCTAATTTATGGGCCACTTTGTTAGCCTCCTCCTGAACAAGAGAGAAGGATACACAGCTACTTGAGTGCACAAAAGAAAAGATTTGTCTGCTAATGGCATCCAAGTTAGTCTCTTCTAATGGCCCATCTTTAACCAGTTAATAGCCAAGCTCGAGTCAGATTCAATTACAAGATTATTGTAGCTTAAAGCAGTAGCCTGTTGGCAAGCAAAAAGAACTGCCTTCAGTTCAGCTAAGAACTGAGAAACAGAACCCAAGTTGGCCACAAAACCTTGCTTCCATAGACCTGTTGAATCACGCAAAACACCTCCAAGATGCATGTCATTTCCTGCAAAACACCCAACATTGAATTTCCAACCTCCCGAAGTAGGAGGGATCCAACCTGGATCATCAGTGTTCAAAACAACCTGCCTGCTTCTCCTTGGATGTTGCACAAAGGCTTGAATAAAACTTGCAGCAACCAATTTAATAGCGTGGGCAGATTCATTCATAACAGAATAGTTTGGGTCAAAAATGGAACAATTTCTCCAAGACCAGATTTTCCAGCAAATGGTTGGAAAGAGAATGCTCCAATTCCTTTGCTCTTGAGCAAAATTCGAAACGTGCAAATTCTCCCACAACCATACTCGCAGATCCCGCCTAAAAAAATTAGGAGCCATACACAGGTCAATAAAAGCTAATCAGATAACCTGAGCATGAGGGCAATCCCTAACAGCATGAATAGAGGTTTCAACCTCAACACCACATCTTGGACAGAAAGGAGAAGAAGACATGTGCCTAATAAATCTCATATTGTTCGTAAGTAATCTGTCATGGCATAATAACCAAAGGAATGCATTAATCCTTGCTGGCCCTTGCCACTTCCAAATAAGTGACCACAGCCCATGAACAGGTTGCCAAGTATTTACCTCTAAAGCCGTGTAGGCTGATTTCACTGAGAAAGAGCTGCTTGCATTCTTTAACCAAAAAACCTTATCTGCACCAGCTCTTGGAAGGGACTGAAAAGCCATCTTGATTCTGTAAAGAATCTGTGGATCAATCACATAAGCCAAATTAATCCAAAGTTGGGTCTCATCCATATCAAAAAAGTCTGAGACAGATTTGGAGCTCCAACTAGAAGAGATTGGTTGTGCTGTGAAGTCACTAATAGAAAATTCTTCATCCAACCACTTTGCATACCAAAAGTTCACTGTCTTACCAGAACCAACAGTCCAGCCAACTGAGGCACAAAAAGAAGGCCAAATACGGTAAATAGCACGCCAAATAATAGAGCCATTACGCAAGGGCAAAGGACTAGATAGGCACACATCTTGCTTGATATACTTGCTTCGAAAAACTTTGACCCACAGTTTATGCGGATGATCAACTAATTGCCACGCTAACTTCATGTTGAGAGCATCGTTTAATGATCTCATTTTTTTTGGTCGAAACCGGGAAGTATATTCGATAAATATACGTGAGCTAAGTACATGATTAGGAGTCGATAGCTCAATTCGACTCCTATCTTGGACAAGATACCTGACTAGTACATGAAAAATAAATCATCACTAGGGAATAATCCCCCAAAATATAAGACATAGAATAAAAACTACTGCGAATACACCTCGCAAAATGAAAACAAAACAGGCCGGATGACTGGCCAGGTCAGTGATGTTGGTGACTATTCGGCAGCCATTCCACATGCATATCGGAGCTGGATGCATCGGGGGAGAAAATCATGCGATGACAGTCCTCTGTGAGGACTACTGCCGTGTGGTTCTGATTTCTGCGGGGTTGGGCCGGGGTTGGATGGTTGAAATTGTTGGAGATAGCGGGGTAAATGGCGGGGGAAGGAACTGGGGAGGGGACTGGTCCAATGGGGGTTTAGACAACATCTGAAGGGTTATGTGTATGGTGGGCTTGATCTATTTTGGCATGTAGAAGATCTTGATGAGGCTCATTAGAGATATCCGTGAGGGGATCTCTCTTCGATGGTTGACTGTTTGCTTTGGGTTGGGTCTTCTTGTTGGGAACTTGTTTACGATTTTGTGGGTTCAGCTTAGGTTGGGTTTTAGGCTTCTTGGAGGCTTGATCCACTAGGGCGGAAAAATGGGATGCTGCTGGGTTGGTTTGGTTTGTGGAGTTGTTAGTTTCAAGTCGTGGGGGTATCGGTGTGCTGTCTAGGACCGAGAAACGGTTGCCAACATTGCTGGAATTCTGACGTGACGGTGGTACCGATGAGTCGTCAACCTATCTCTTCATTGTCCTTCGAGTGCGCCTGGGCACATTCATCCATTCCCCCCTCTCTCCACCATCAATGGAACCAGTATGTCGAAGAGGAGTGGCCTGCTGCACCGTTTCACTGCCAACATTTTTCACCAAATCGGGGCAAGCCATGATATCGTGGCCAACTTTCCCACAAGTAATACAGATATCAGGTAAGCCTTCATACATAACCTTAATAGTTTCATCATCCAAGTCCAAAGTTCCTTTCAGCGGTTGATTTAGATCAAGACACATAGCCACTTTAGCAAATTTAGCCCTGCTGGGATTCTTGGCATTTTCATCTAATTTCACAGTTTGCCCAACTAGATTACCAAGCAAGTGAAAGACTTTGGAATGATACCTGTTTATAGGGAAATCTGGGAAACGAATCCAAGCCATGACCTTGTCCACCCTTCCGGTAGTTGCTCAGAAAGAACTGGTCCAGGGCTGCACACTCAATACGTTGTCAAAGATAGTCCACGGGCCATCAGCCAAGGCATGAACATAATCCTCCTCCTCCCTGAATCGCACAATGTAAAAGTTGTTTTCCAAGTCCAAAATCTTGAAGGAGCCCTTTGGTCGCCATAACGCCTGCAGCTTGGAGTAAAGAGTTTTAAACCCAACCGGCCTCTCAAGAAGTTTTACGACCACTGCACAGTGCCATGCTTTATCCAATCGAGTTTTAAAAGCATCTGAAAGCTCAACAACTTGTTTCCCGTTCTTCTCACAAATATAGGCATCCCCATCCTCAAATTCTGGTTCTCCATCCACTTCCCATGGGTCTTGGGAAAACCCTACTATAGATCCAAAAGATAGGGTGTCCTTGTAACTTAGCTTGGGCTCAGACATTACCTCGTCTTGTACTGCTATTCCATGGCTATGCTCAAGTAGGGTCTGCTGCTCGGGTTCCCCTACCATGGCTTCCATAGTCATGACTGTGTCTTTGGGCTCATCAACATGCCCTCCTCCTTCTGTTTTGTGTACCATACCAAAGAAGTGGGTTGATGTTTGTTGGGTAGCCAGAACCTCCTCTTCCCCGGTAAGTTGGCCCATAGCTTCTCCGGCCTCAAGTTGGTGACTCGCCGGAGGGGGCGACATCACACACCTGCGCTCATCTTTAGTCTGTGCACTTGCCCCTTTCTCCCTTGATCTAGACCTTTGCCTTGTCCTCGGCCTGTCCATTCAACCACGAACCAAAACTTTGTGCTCTACTGAAAAAAGGGAACAAAGGAACTAAGAACTAGCATTAGCTTATATATTTCCGGTGAAAAATTCACCGAAAAAAGCTTAAACAGTAAGTGGCAGTAGTGAGGATATGTTTGCTTGTTCCTGTTTTTACTCGTACTCAACTCTTTTATTTTTAATGATCTCATTTTCCTCAAGCCTAGACCACCACGATCTTTGGGTTGGCATAATTTGCTCCAGCACAAAAGATGCACCTTTTTCTGTTGCTCGGTGGACCCCCACACAAAAGTGCTGCAAAGAGAATCCAATTTATCACAGAGAGTCCTAGGTAATCTAGATGTTTGCATCACATAAACAGGTAAAGAAGAAAGGACAGATTTAGCTAAGGTGATCCTTCCAGCCAATGAGAGGCATTTAGATCTCCAACCACTTAGTTTTCGTTAGGCCTTCTCCAACACATCAGCATATGTGTCTTTACTTATTCTTTGGTGTATAACAGGAACACCAAGATGCTTGCCTAAGTCTCTAGCTAGCTTGAATCCAAAGCGAGCACTAATGCTGGATGCCAACCTTGATGAAGTATTGTTGGAAAAGAAAATACGGGATTTTTCTTTACTTATTTTATGTCCCGAGAGTGAGAAAAATAGCTCCAAAATAGAAGAGATATGATTCACTTGGTCCAGGTCAGCATTGGCGAAGATGATCAGATCATCTGCAAAAAAGAGGTGAGATAACACTGGACCCCCCCTGCTGATACGGATTGGCTTCCATTGCTTCCTCGAGATACAATTCTGGATAAGGTGACTCAACCTCTCCATATATAATAAAAATAAGTACGGAGAAATTGGATCACCTTGTCTTATTCCACGGGTGGGAGTAAAGCAATCGGACATCGAACCATTCCAACAAACTTGCAAGGAGGCAGAGGAAATGCATCGCATAATGAGCGAAACAAGCTGAGTTGGGAATCTTGCAGCAAGGAGTGTGTCCTGAATAAAACTCCACTTAAGTCTATCATAGGCTTTTTCCAAGTCTAGCTTTATAACCATCCAACCTGAAGCACCCTTCTTCAATTTCATAGAATGAATCACTTCCTGCACCACCGCAATATTATCTGTTATAGACCTCTCGGGTATGAAACTACTTTGCATTGGACCAACTAAGTCTTCCAACAGTGGTTTGATACGGTTGACAATTACCTTTGTAATGAGTTTATATAACACATTACAAAGGCCAATGGGCCTAAATTGAGTGATTTTTTTCAGGTTTCTCAACTTTTGGTAGAAGCACTAAGAGAGTTTTGTTGAGAGAATCATCCCATCGCCCATTTTCAAAAACATCTTTCACCCAATTCACCACATCTGCACCCACTAAATCCCATTGAGATTGATAAAAGATGGCATGCAAACCGTCTGGGCCTGGAGCTTTGAGGGGACCCATCTGAAACATCCCATCTTTAATCTCTTGTCCCGAAACTCTTTGTGCAAGAGCTAATAAGCGACTATCCTCCAATCTTGGAAAACCATTTTCAATGTGGAAGAAAGCTACATTAGAGGAGTCATCGGTATACAGCGAAGTAAAATACTGCATTGCCAAGTTCTGTAGAGCTCCTTCATCAGAAATCCATTCCTCGTTATTATCTTTTAAAGCTTCCACTCTATTCTTTCTTCGACGAATTATTGTGGTGGTGTGGAAAAATGAGGTATTTCTATCTCCATCAATAGCCCACTTACACCTGGATTTTTGCAGCCATAGCATCTCCTCCTGCAGTAATACCGCATCCAATTCCATTTTTAATTCCACTTCCAGATTTGCCAAAAAAGAAGAGGGGCGATTCTCCAAATATCTTTGAATACCCGCAATTCTAGCTAGTAACCTTCTTTTCCTTAGATGAATGTTGCCGAATACCTCTTTGTTCCACTGCTTTAATTTTTCTGTTAGATGTTGGATATTGGCAAGAATATCTCTACCTTTACCCCAGTGCTCCGCCATGAATTGCTGAAAGTTAGGATGGGAAAGCCATACTGCCTGAAAACGAAAGGGCCTATTCAAAGGTGCCGGTGACACTGCAAGAAATTTAAGATAAACCGGCTAGTGGTCGGAACATACACGAGGCCCATTAATAACTGACACCTCCGAATACCTGGTCCTCCATTGAGAGTTGCATAGGAATCTGTCCAATCGCGCCTGATCCCTACCTCTATACCATGTAAACTTACTGCCTGTAGCTCCCATATCCAGTAACCCTGTCATCGACAAACAGTCAACAAATTGTTTATTAGCTACACCACCCCTGCCTGTTCTACTTTTCCTTTCTTGTCCTTGTAGTACCGTGTTAAAATCACCCCCTAATAACCAAGGTTCCGATATATCCGCTCCAATTGCTTCCAAGTTCCTCCAGAGGAATTTCCTCCATTCTTCCTGTGGACTACCATAAACAGCAGTGAACAAGAATGAGGAATTTGGGGTTAGAATTCGTGTGTGAATGAATTGTGTGTGATTAAAAATCACAGACACTTCTACTCTGTCTTCATTCCACAAAATCCAAATTCCCCCTGCAAAGCCACGCGCCTTAACACGGTGAGAATTAGAGAACTGCAATCTTCTTATAATAGCATCCGCCCTCCTACTACTTACACGAGGCTCCATTATAACAGCAACCTCGGGCTTAAACTCAAAGCACAATTCCTTGAAAGTCCTTACAAAATGTTTTTTGCCAGCACCTTGGCAATTCCAAACCAAAATAGGAATCATGATTTAAGGATGCGTTGGAGGGGGAGGAACCAAGCGAAACAAGATTAATGGGAGGAGGAAGCCGTAGCCTCTTCCCCTAAGTTCTTGGGCATCACAACCAGCTGTCTGCCTTGGGAATGAGAATCATCAATGATATTTAGATAAGACCTACCTGGTAACTTCTCCTGATCAGGGGGCTCTTTTGGGTGGGGAATAGTTTCAGGATTAAGGTTTAAATTGCCAGAGTCCTTTTGCCGAGAGATAGAGGACTTTGCTATAGTGTGACTGGACTGTGGGGAGATGGCAGAAGTAACTATAGAAGAGTGAGTTGAAGCATCTAAGGATACTACAGTGTGTTTCTGTTTGAAGGTTGTGCTTTGCGATGGGATTGGAGAAGATGGCTTACCAGAAACCAATTGAGTCATGGAAGGAGCATAATTTTGATTCTGGTTAAGGATCCGTGAAACACTAACATTAGGAAGACTATTGGCTGGCTGAGAAGAGGGACTAGGTTGGGTCTGTTTTTTAACTGGAGTCTGCTTCTTAGTATTTTTAGGCTTTACAGACTGGGTATTTGGCTTAGGGTGAGATTGCGCTTGGAATTGCACAGGAGCATAGGCAAAAGAAGTAGGGGTTACCTGAGGAGATTCAGAGCCCAGACCCTGAACCGAATCCAAATGGGTCTCTAAGGCTGCAAATCTGTTCACTGATGTGGCCTGCGTTATTGAAGCTTTCATCCCCTCATCCATCCTCTTAGTGATACGTCTACCCCTACGTGGAACATTCATCCAATCTCCTAGTCCCCTGTTAACAGTCTTAGATGACTCTACCCCTGTAGTTGAAGATTGCGCATTCACCATAGAAGATGAATTGGAATTGGAGGTTGGCAAGGCCTGATCATTCGACTCCAAATGAGACTTTGAACAAGGACAAAGAGTGTTGTCATGGCCAACCATGCCACAGTTGCAACATATCTGGGGGAGACCCTCATACATTACCCAAACTCGTTTCCCTTCCACCACAACCGTGCCTCTAAGGGGTTTTGTGAGATCAATTGAAACCGCCACACGCGCAAATTTTCCACGTTCACAGTTCTTAGTGTGCATATCTATCTTCACAGTCTTCCCAATCATATTCCCCAACCCCTGCAAAATTCGCGAATGGTAGTTGGTGAAGGAGAGTTCAGGAAACCTTACCCAAACCACCGCTTTGTCAATAGTACCAGTAGAGGGCTTGAAGGATTCACTCCAAGGTTGCACACTAAGGACATGCCCATAGATGGACCAGGGGCCATCCGTTAGTGCCCGGAAGTAGTCATCCAATTCCCAAAACCGCACCACATAGAAGTTATTTTCTAAATCAATGATGCGATGCGGGCCCCTTGGATTCCACAACTGCTGGATCTTAGCTTGAAGAGCTCGGAAACCAATCTCTCTGCCCAGCAATTTAACGATGACAGAGTTTTCCCACCGCTTCCTTAGACGAGTTTTGAAAGCTTCAGAAAGCTCTAAAGCTGGACCATCGTCCGTTTCCACAATGACTATGTCACCGTCTTCATACTCTGCTTCACCTTCTTGGGCCCAAGGATCATCTGTAATAAATTCAGTTGAACCACCAGTAAGCTTCTCCTTATAAGATATTCTGGGTTCTTCTTTATGAAACAAAGAAGATTCCTCCATCTGCACATCTTGAGGTTGCGAAGCAACTAAACCTTCACTTTCTTTTATGCGAACCTTTTGGGTACTACGGTCATCATCCGGAGAGTTGCTTGCATCCACCGATGAATCAGATGAAGGCTCCGATCTTTTTGCATCGTTTGGATTGCTCATATGCGTATCCATTTTTTGAGAAAAATTGAACAGGTTATTTTAGCTGGGCCGGTGACTGGCCTATCATCACTGGAAATAAAAATTTTTTTTAGGTGGTTTCTTCTTCTTCTTCTTCTTTTTTCCGGAATGTCAAATAAATTTGCACTGCCTAACTAATGCTTTAAAAACAATTACATGATAATCCAAATTCTTTTTTTGTCAATATTTCTCATGTTAAGTGTGGTTAAGTACAAATAAGCTTTGTCGTACCGATCAATTCTATTTGACTTCACCTGATGCTAATTAAAGCGACCTGCAATGCAACCGCCACCCTCTTATAACAAGTTTGCTGTCGTTGGATGGTTTAAAAACCAAAAAATACATGACGCTAACCAAAAGCCAGCCTTTTATAAACCCAGTTTGCAGAGGATGGATAGCCAATACCATATTTGTTGTGGTTGGTTAAAAAAATATTTTTATGATGGTTGGATGGATGCTAATTAAAGCTTGGTGCAAACTAATGCCCCATTTATAACAAATTTCGTCTTTGCTTAAACATAATAATTAAGTATGACATGGAGATTTGGCTATATTTATACTGGTCTCAATCTCTATATACAAACAAGATTGTATGTGCCAAACATATTAATGTTTATGTTCTCTTGTTAAATTAAATCAAATACTGTATCAGCCAAGAAAAAAACGGAAAAGACAAAAGAGAACAATGAGTAGGTTGAGGTTGATGATGATCTCTAATATTGCCATCATCCTCTTATGTTTTGGCACAGCAGCACAGGGACAGAAAGATCCTTGGGGGAACCCGATACTCTCCTGGTTTCGAGTAAGACCTCCACAGAAAGTGACGATTGTTAACAAGCTGGAATACCGAGTCGATATGGGTCTCCACTGCAAGCTCACGCGACTTGATCTAGGACTCAATATTACGCAGTATGGAGCAAGTATCAGTCACGGATTCACGGTTACTCGCCTTGGGTCGCCTCAAATGTGGTGCAGAGTGAGTTGGAAAGATCCTGAGGCAAATGTTCTGGCCACTACCATTATTTTCTTCAATGCATTGTGGGGAGATGAGGATCATTGTCACCCAGAATGCGTTTATGAAATTAATACGCATGGCTACCAGAAGTATACAAATGTTAACCAAAGTGAGGGGTACAAACCCTGGGAAAATTTTGTGAAATGGAGAGACTTTAGTAGGAGAAGATTGAGATGACCAAGTTAATGTTTGTGCATCTTATAATTAAATTTAAGCATTTTCTATCTACTTCTAAAATAAAGCATCTATCCAACAACTTGAATGCATGACTAATATTAGTGCTTGGTTTACCAACGTACCCTGCTATGTATATTTGATAATTGATACTAGCAAAAATTCATATTTTAGATGAACTTTTTTAAGTTTAGATCAAAATTTAACTTTATTCAAACTTTGGTTAGTGATTGCATGACTAATTTAATTTTAATTTTTTTTAGATATTGATAAATAATACAAGGTAAAAGGTATACTTTTGGAGTTCTCAAGATTTTCATTTATAATGATTGTATACTCAAAAAACTCTTGTCCCAGCTAACACATGCAATGACTGCAAATACAAACTGCGACTGGGACTTGCACTAGAGACCTTTAACCATGAAGACGACCTCAATGCAAACTTTACAACAGAAAATAGACGCCTCTGGGTCTTTTGGCACTAGCGTCTCCAATGATTTCGTCATCGCTCTCAGAAAAGGTTCACAGATGCTGGCCATTAGTAAATTTGTTCGACATTATTATGGTTAACTTTCTGGTTTGGTTGTATTTTATTTAATTTGCCTATGAGAGTTTATCATTTTCTGGTTTGGTTTTCTTATCTGGCTAAACTTTCTAGATGGTCCAGTATGTGTAAAAAAACAAACAATCTATATGGTTCCGGTCAAACAATTAATTTTTCGATTTTTTTAATTCAAAAAAATAACGTAATATCCGACATTAAATTATGTCTTCAGGTAGTAAATATTATGTAATTTATTTGTGTTTGAATTGCAGCTGGCTACGACTTTATGATGCTGTTGTGTTAATCGAGGATGATGAGAATTGACATATATGTATTATTTGATTGAACTGTGCGCATTGTGATTGATGGTAGAGATAATCATGTAAAATATGTGTGTCATATGTATTCAAATAGTGTTTTCTGAGTTGGTTGTATTTTATTTAATTTGCCTATGAGAGTTTATAATTTTCTGGCTTGGTTTTCTTATCTGGCTAAACTTTCTAGATGGTTCAGTATGTGTAAAAGAACAAACAATCTATATGGTTCCGGTCAAACAATTATTTTTTCAATTTTTTTAATTCAAAAAAATAACGTAATATCCGATAAAAAACTTCTATATAAAATATAATTAGAATTATTATACTTTAGATCAAAATCCTCTGCTAATTTGTAGTTCTATAGATTTATTACTTAACTTATTAATTAATGGGAGTTAATAGAAGTCTAATGATAATATTGTTTGTTTATCTGATTTTTAATGTCATTTTCATGTGATGAAAAAAAAAAACAAATAGGAGAGCTACCAGCGGCGGATACAGGGTGTAGTCACCGTAGGCACGTGACTACACTAGGTTCCTTTTTCTTTTTTTTTTTAAATTAACCCATTATTTTTTGAATTAGAAATCCAATTAACTCAGTTTTGCCTACACTGGATTTTGTAAGTGAGAGAGTTTATTGTACTAATTTTTAAAGCCCAAAAAATCCAATTAGCCTAACCGAAACAATAGAACTTACACAATTTTTTTTTGAACAATTTGCAAAGCTGTTTTTTACTTATTAAGGTAGGTACTCCTTATAGAAACAAAATTAATAAATTTAATGTCTAGTGAAACCTAATAAATGATAACCTAATTAGTCTTATTTTGTGACATCTCCTTCCTTACCCATCAATTTTTTTCTTTCTCTTCTTTTTCGTTTCAGTTTTGTTCCTTCCAAAATTCAATCATCCTAAACTCTAGACTCCTAATCCAGCCAAGTCACACATCTCTGTTTTCTATGGATTCAATCCAATCAAGTTATTCACAAACGATTCAGGGTAAGCTATAACTTTAATCTCTTCCAAATATGATCGCTATACTCCATTAAGAGTCTACTTCCACTGCAACTTATCTTTGGCGCCATTGAGAAGACAGATTTTAGTTTTATAACTTAACACTAATGGTTTGACACCCAAATGGCATTAAAAATTATTTAAATTTTAATTAATTATTAATGTTCATGCATATCTAATTTTTCTATTGTATTGAATGACATAAGTTCAATGCAAAAAAAACTTATAGACATCTGATTTTAAATGTAACAGCCCGAGTAAAATTTGTGTTTTTACTGGGACTGTAAAATGATTTGTACAGTAATTTACCTTATAAAATTAATCTTGGGTAATTATTTCAGGATAAATTATGCATTGGATTCTGAAACCGACCCTTACCCCACGTTCCCGATTTTTCTGCGGAATTTTTCGGACCAGAGTTGGTATTTTTCGGGTCCAGGAATCTTAAGAAAAGTCAGGTTTAGCCTCGAGTTTAAGGACCAGAAATTAAGGTAAGTGGGTATAATAGATATTTTCTGGTCCGGACGGGACACGACTGCATGATTGAGTCACGCAGCCGCCTTTTCCCTGTTACACCTGTGACTTACCTGTGCTGCCCGTGACTCTGCCTTTTCTTCTTTTTCCCTGCATTATTTTCTGCCTACACCATTTCTTCTCTGCCAACTTCATCTTCACCTGCAAAACTATCTACTGCCTAATACCAGTGCAACCACCACCGCAAACAGCTAGTACCGTTTCTTTTTCCTCTGCTAGTTTCTTCCCTGCAATTCAAACCTGAAAAAGAAATAAAATAAAAAAAATAAAGAAAAAACAAACACGCCACCACCAAACCCGAGACCACCTTCACCGCCACCTCACCAACCGCCGGCCGCCACCACGAAACACCACCTTGCCACCCTTTCCTCCTCTCCCTTCCGTCGCCTTTGCCCCTGTGTGCGACAACCAGCAGCCACCGCCCTCGTCCTTCCTCCTCCTCGCTCTCGTCGCCGTCGCGCCCAACCAGCAGTGCAGTCGGCCGGACGAAGACGACCCCAACCACCATTCCCTCCTCTCTCCTCTCTTCACAGCGACCCGACGACGAGCACCTGCAGATTTGTCCTTTCGCGTCGCCTGCAGATCGTCTCTGGCCACTGGCACCTGCTCGACAACCGCCGCAGCCGCGCTCTCCCTCCCGCACGCCCTGCACCGCCACCAGCCCGTCGCCCCTCGCCGTTCGTCCTGCGCCTCGCCTCGCGGTTGCTTCTCCGTCGCGCCGCTGCCGTCTACAACCCCCGAGGTGAGCAGACCCGTTGTGGGGATTTCGACCCGGATGGGTCATGATGCGGGTCGCGGGTTGACCCGGGTCGGATGGGTATGGATGTGAGTTGGGTTGGGCTTGGGTTTGTGCACCTGGGCCTGGGTTGGTTGGGCATGGACATGGGCTGATAACGGGCCACTGTTCATGGCCCAGTCCGAATTAATTTAAATAAATAAATAAATAATAATAATAAATGTAAATATATAATTCTGGAAATATAAAAAAACATTTATTACGAATTGTAATTTTTCTGGAAAGTATAAAAATAGGGTATACCTAAGTAATATTTCTAGAAAAGAATTATTATGTTGATAAAATAATTGTTTAGGGATGAATTATATCTTTAGAAAATAAAAATGCCTACCTATATTTATTTTTAGAAAAAAAGCTTATATGATTATATTTTTTGGAAAAAAAGTACATATAGTGTAAGCTTATCTTAATATATGTATTCGATAAATAATAATTTTCTGAATATATATATTTATATTAATATTTAAATTTAATTTATGTTGCTAGGAAAAAAGGGGAATATGACATAATTTCGAGAATTTAGGTTAAATGACATAACTTATTATATGAAAGTATTTTCTGATATATAATTTGGTAAGTATTTATTATGGTAATACTTTACCTTATGGAAAAGAATATATGATACGGAAAACAATAACTTTTATGGAATATTTTGGAAATGGTATTATCAAAGTATTATACCGGAATAATAACCGGGTATAAGTATAGTATAGTATTTTGACACATGAATAGTAAATAGTGAATTACGATGATAACGGGGTTTCACCGGGACGTACACGAACCAGTTTAGTTTTATTTTTACGGTATAGCATCATTTGCATTTATGTGCATCTTATGTGAGTATATGCTATTGTTTGCTATTTAGGAGCTGATAACGAGCAGTATCCCGAGGAACCAGAACCGGGACAATTTGAGGACTTTCAAGAGTAGGGAAATCGGCTAAGGTGAGGATGGATAACTTTGATATGTCGCACATAATACTGTATTTGTTTGTTCTCTGGTTATTATTTGCCTGATTGAACTGCTGAGCCAATTGAGTTTGTTTGTGGAGTTATTGCTGTTTTGGCTGTTGATTAATTGATTGTGGATAAACCGATATGATGGGATAATTGGATAATTGGAAGTTGTGTTGACGACTTTATTGTCACTTGGAAAGTAGTGGTCTGACTCGATGGGTAAAGACTGTTTTGTGGTGACCTTGACCTGGGTTCTTGTGGAAGCATGTCTATGCTTCCACAAGAACCCAGGTCTATGCTTGGGATGTCTATCCCGTTGATATATTTGGGATGTCTATCCCTGGGTTCTCTTTTGGGATGTCTATCCCTGGGTTCTATTTTGGGATGTCGATCCCTGGGTTCTCTTGGTTTTGGTCTGGCACCCGAAATATGTTGATATCCAGGTCTGACCCCTAGCTTGTCCAGTGACGGGGCCCGAAAGATAAAATTGGTAATAATAAATATTCTTTTGGTCTTGGCTCAGTTAGATACTGGTTGTTTCTCTGTTATGTCTTTTGCTGGAATTTTACTTCGAAAGTATTGTGTTTGCCTGCATATTACTGTTTATCCTTCGTCGGTGAGCACTTCAGACTCACCCCTCGCCTGCGGGGTTTCATCCCGTAGGATGAGTTGCTCGTAGTACAGGTACGTGGTTTGGCCAGCTGCTGTTTCTACTCCACCAGACTCCGGATCCATACCTCCGCTGCATCTCATTCTAAGTCTTCCGCTGCTGATTATTATATGTTGCTGTATTTTACACGTTGCTGTATTATATGTTTTCTGCTACTGCTATTGTGGCTTGAATAATGGTCCCCGGGATCGGGTGACGAATGATGTAACTGGATTTGCTTGTACTGTATTTTATATCATATGTACTGTCTGCTACTGTAGTAAGAACAATTCTGGCACGTGTTTACTGTGTACGGTAAATTTGGATCGGGGCGCTTCATAAAAAATGCATATTGGATACCTTTTTGTGTTTTTTTTAGCAATGAAAGTCATCAAAAGTTACTTCTGTAATCGGATATGAGCCAATAAATGATTGTTTGATTAAATATGTTAAAAAATATATATTTGATCATAATTGAAAATTAATACATAATTATGTACCAGAAAATTAATACATAATTGGGTGTTTTTAAACTATGAGAACATTTAGGAAATAATTGTAATATTTAATTAATTTTGATATTTTATAGTATAATTCTTATTTATATATTTATGAGTGAGGATGGTTGCTTATTATTTAATTTTTTTGCCCACACTGAAAAAAATTCCTAGATCCGCCACTGCGAGCTACAATGCATCTCCATCAACAAATTACAAGAAAATATGCATGAAAATCAAAAGAAATTCAACCTCAAAGTATTGGTGATGAGGGGAGGCTCTATAGATTCCTACAGCAATGAAAGATTAGAAGGGGAAAGATGGAAAGTTATTTTCGTAGATAATGAGGTAAACATATGGTACAAAAAAATATATGCATATCTATAATTTATTTTTTAAAATTATATTTTAACTACATAAATAATATTAATATGTCAATATTAATTTCTAGCTCATATCTAAAGGGAACAAAGATACAAGCTACAATGTTTAGCGAAGGAGTGACAAAATTCAAAGATATGTTTCAGAAAGACAAGTCTTACTCAAGAATCGAACGACAGAAAGACCAAATCCAAATTATGCAACAGTCAACCAAAATGTGAAAATAATATTATCAAACTCAACCATTGCAAAAGAAGCTCCAACTCCGATTTCAACTGATGAGCTAAAATACGACTTTGTCGAGTTTGGTGATGCTGAGAAGTATGAAAAAGGAAAGCTAATAGGTAAGTATATTAAAAATTCATTAATTTAAATAAAATTATTTAATTAACAAATCTAACTATTCGTAATGTCTTCGAATAGACTTATTAGGAATTGTGATCAAGGTGAAGCACCAAACAGGTACAAACAAGAACCAAACAAGAGAATTGATATTGATGAATGACAACTAAGGAAAAAAATTACTTATAATACCTTTTTGCTATAATATTTTCCTTCATTTAATACTAACTTTTATTTTATATCCAGGAATGAATAATTACCAGTAATCTTATGGGGTGATTTGGCGGAGCAAGAGGGACAAAAATTGTATGAAAATGAAGATAAAAACCAAGTCATTGCAATATCATACATTTGAATATCACAATATAATGGTAAATGATCTACAAAAATTGTTTGCAAGCCTTATATATATATAGTAACTAACAATTTTATATTTAACTCTCAGACATGCTTCAACTATCAACGACAAATAGCATAATTATCATGATAAATCCAAAAATAGAAGAAGCCATCCATATAAAAGAATGGTAAGTGTATTATCTGCTTCAGTTAAAAATGACATCGAAAAAAATATATAATCAAAAATTTGAAACAGGCTTGGGAAACAACAAAAACAAGATATTCAAATTACACAATAATTAAAAAAAAAGGAAGAGAGATGCTGCAAAATTGACAATATGGGATATATAGACTATGAGTACTGCAACAACAATAACAACAAAGGTAAATATATAAGTTTAATAATATTAATATATATACTTTCATAACAACATTTGTTTTTAGTTGACAAAAATATTAGATGTATATAGGTCCAATATTTTCATTCCAAGATAAAATTGTGAAGGTAATAAATAAAGAAAACCCATGGTATCATGCATGCAAAAGAAAAATGAAGTGGATATGATGAATACAAATTAAGGTATGCGCATTAAAAAAAATCTTATTTTTGCTAAATATTTTCATTTAACCTTTTATTAAACATATCAAATTCATATCTTATAGGTACATGCTAAAACTGGAAGTGTCTGACGGAAAAGCTAATACATTGGTAACAATATTCGACGAGGTAAAAATGATAATCGGATGCGATGTCAATAATTATATTGCGATGTTAGCAGATGAGGTAAATAATGAATGGAAAGTAAAAACTCATCTATTTTGGAATAAGAATTGACAACTACAAGTTTTTATTTTGTAAGCAAAGCAACAAAAAGAAAAATTGAGCCAATGTCAAGACGAAGAATACATTTTTTTAGTAAGGATGAATAAAGTAAAAGAGTAGGATAGGGGAAACAGACGATTTTCTGCAGAAGAAGTGGAGATGGCAACTGTTGAAGAACGAAAGGAAAAAGAAAAAACTTGGGATTTGTATTGAAGAAGAAGATAGTCAAATGCAACCAAATCTTAAGAAAGTTAAACTAAAAAAGAATAAAAGTGTTCTATTACATAAACTTTACTTTTCAAACTTTATGTCAGCTCAATAGACAAAATTTATCATAAAAACAATGTTCATGCTTAACATATTACAATTTAATTAATATAAAAAGATAGTATTAGCAGACATAATTATTTAATTAATGCTAACATGCAAAATTATTAAAATACCCTTACTTTAAAATACCCTTACTTTATTATTAAATACCCTTACTGTGTTATTAAATACCCCTAATTAACTGATGCTGACTAAGAACTAATTCTCAATTATCCTCTTTTCAATTATAAAAAAACAAAGCGAAGCCCATCTGCAACTTAATTGATGCCGACTAAGAATTTGCATATCAATTTGTATTCGGCCCTTACTTTTTTTATTAAATACCCTTACTTTTTTTTTATTAAATATCCCTAATTAATTGATGCGGACTAAGAATTAATTTGCAATTATCCTCTTAGCGAAAGAGCTAAAAGGACAAAAATAATCTTACTTAGTATTAATAATAAATTAATTAATATTTTATTCTTATTTTATTTAAACAACATGTCATATAATAATAATGAATGACATGTAGTTTCTCAATAGTAAAACAAAAACAGTGAAACAGGCAAAATTATTAAAATATCTTTTCTTTAAAATACCCTTACTTTATTATTAAATACCCTTACTTTGTTATTAAATACCCCTAATTAACTGATGCTGACTAAGAATTAATTTTCAATTATCCTCTTTTCAATTATAAAAAAAAAAAAAGCAAAGCCCATCTACAACTTAATTGATGCCGACTAAGAATTTGCATATCAATTTGTATTCGGCCCTTACTTTTTTATTAAATACCCTTACTTTTTTCGTTAAATACCCCTAATTATTTGATGCCGACTAAGAATTAATTTGCAATTATCCTCTTAGCGAAAGAGCTGAAAGGACAAAAATAACCTTACTTAGCATTAATAATAAATAAATTAAAATATTATTCTTGTTTTATTTAAACGACATCATATAATAATGAATGACATGTAGTTTCTCAATATCTATAACTATATAACATGAACATAAAATGAAGCGCCCCGACCCGTATTTATCATACACAGTAAACACGTGCCGAAACTATTCTTATTGATAGAACAGACAGTACATCGCAGTCAAAATACTACACGATAAATCCAATACAACAGAAACATCATCCGTCACCCATACACGGGGACCTTTATTCAAACCACACACTAGCTCAACAGCAGCAGCATATCCAGTATAAACATCATCATAAGCCAAATAGGAAAGCAGCAACACAGCAACATACATAACACAACAGCAGAAGACTTATATGCATATGCAGCGGAGGTATGGATCCGGAGTCAGGTGGAGAAGAAAGCAGCAGCCATCGAACGTCGTACCTGAACTACGAAACAACTTAACCTACGGGATGAAACTCCGCAGGCGAGGGGTGAGTCCGAAGTGCTCACCAACGAAGGATAAACAGTGATATGCAGGCAACCGTAATATAACAAAGTAAACACAAGCAAAGCAACAGCATATCTCATATAAAACTGAGCCAAGACCAAAAAAAAATCTTTTATTATTAATTCCAATTTTATCTTCCGGGCCCCCGTCACTGGACAAGCTAGGGTCGTACCAGGTTATCAATTAATTCCGGATGCCAGGTCAAAGAACCATACCAAATCTTACCATACCGGGACCACGTCCCAAATTACCAAATCATACCGGGTTCAACAACCCAAATTACCATACCGGGATCAACATCCCAAATTACCATACCGGGTTCAACAACCCAAAATTACCATACCGGGATCAACATCCCAAAATAACCATACCGGGATCAACATCCCCAAAATAACCATACCGGGCATGACAGCCCCACCAAACCAAGTAACCAAACCAAGTAACCGACCATAGCATCCCAAAATTAATTTTCAAACCATCGGGTCGTACCACTACTTTCCACGTGACAATTATATCATCATCTCAAATCAATTCCAATTTTCATATTCCTTTTCTCAATTATCCACAGTCAATAGTTCAACATCAATCTCATAATATCCACAAAATAAATATCACAGTCCAATGGCAACAATAATATCCACAGCAATCAAACAGCCAACAATCAACAACTCAGCAGTTCAAACGAACAACAAAGCACACAAAGTATTACAAGCAACATAATAAGGGTTATCCATCCTCACCTTAGCCGATTACTCAATTATGGAAATGTCTAACAGATTCCAAGTCCGGTATGGTAATTGATAATTGATTTATAAATTCCTAATATAATAGTGAAATTAATTCTAAACCATGCATATTCGTGTTTACATTATATATTCGTTTGTCTAGATTATGAAAACATTGTCTACATTATATATAAGTATTTCTGAAGAAAATGATTGATATATAAGTCTTTATTTATATTTTTTTCAACAACTTCCAAGCATTAAGAAGATTAATAATTACTGAAAAGCAATAAAACTATAAAAAAGAACGAAAAGTCAGTGAAAACTATGAACTAGAATAACGTTTTTCAAAAAGAATAATCAATGGGGAAGAATAATCACAAAATAAATGTTTCTTATCAAAATAGTGATTAATTATATACGTGATTTTAAAAATATAATATTGTACTACGTGCATCGCACGTGAGAAAAAGACTAGTAGTTTCACATATTTCGCTATTTTGGTGTTTTTCCGTCTTCATGCTTTTATAAATAGTATTTTATTATTATTATTAAATAGGGTTATTTCTGTATTTTCGGTTGTTTCACGTTTCGCTGCGTTCGTGCTTTTATATATAGTATAGTTATAGATAGATAGATATAGATATAGATATAGATTGTAATTGTAATTGTATTACAAGATTGTGCTTTTGTTGGGCAGAGGAAGAGGGGCAGGAAAAATAATGTATGGTGATTTAATTAATGAAGGATATTTTAGTAGTTTCGCATGTTTCGCTTTTTTGGTATTTTTCTGTCTTCATGCTTTTATAGATAGTATAGATTTGTATTCCTCCAAGATTTGTATGAAAAAATTATTGTTTCATTTTATCTCTAAGTTATCCGTATTCTTTTTCTTTTTATGCTAATCATAGTGTTTTATTGATGATTAACAATGTGTACAAGTCTTGTTAGGGCAAGATACCCAAGGCCAATACAAAAGAAACAAAATTACGCTAGCACTCTAAAGTAGCAATTAGTTATCCGTATTCTTCCAATATTATGATTTTTAATTTTATATAACAATATAATTTCCCCTAGACAAGGGATATTTTTTCCTTTTCTTATTAGAGTGGAAAACCATAGATTTAGAGATAGATTTATCAGTCGAGAATAAAAATGGGCCTCTGTGCCAAATTGCATTTAGATAGAAACAGGGTTTCTGAATTGTATTATGTAATAGAAACAGGGTTTCTGAATTGTATTATGTAATTTGTCGTTGCTACAAAAACAAAACTAATTTATAGTACAAGGTAGGTCCTAACAACGACAAACCCAAACTGAAAAACGCTTCGCTTTGTTTCGTAATCAGCAGGAAAAAGAAAAAAATATTTCCCCTTCCCTTCTCTGTGCCAAGTTGCGTTTTGATATCTTCTTCACTGACTCATTTAGGACTAGAAAAATGGTTTCTGAATTGTATATGTATAGGAATAGAATAGAAATAATTGCAAGACAGAGGATTTAAAAAAATAGAAACTATAAAAAGAAGATGCTTCCTTCCTCCCTAAAAAGTAAAATGACTACAACCCAGTCACGATAGGTAAAATTTTGAATTATTAACTAATTCAATTGATTTAAAACTTCTTGCACTAATGCAGCATCACATTTCATTTGCATGGGAAGTTGTCCAGTTCCCACCAAAAAATTCTTCTTGACATGTGGGATTTTTTATTTATTCGAACCACCTGCTCTCATAATTTCTATTATGCACGACTGTAATGTCAAAAATATATGATTGGAATTTCAGTTGAAAAATCTTCAAAGGACTTCACAACTACACTAACAAGCTCGTCAATTGTTTTAGGTGCTTCTTTACAATGCAGGGATTGAATAGCACTAAAAAATTCAAGGTCTAAAACATTTAAATCTGGAGAATTAGGAGATTGACACATCAAACGAATGTCAAATCCATCACTTGTAGCTGCTCGACAAAAATCTTCATCATTCGTATCAATATGGGTTTTAGCATTATCTTGTGTATAAGTATTGAAGATCCCAAGTCCTCTCTTGGCCATTTTGTCTTGATAGAAGGTATAACTTTGTCAATAAAAAATGATCGTACTATCTCTCTCGTTATCAAAGTCATCGGTTTTGTTTGCAAAGTACCTGCAACTCGATTAGCACTTGACCTTTTGGCCGGCTCTTGAGTAACAAAAGGAAATACACCGTTTTTTCCGAAAAAAATTTCATTCCCATGTGAGTCGAACCTTGGACGAACAATGGCGACTAAAAACATGACTTTGCCAAAAAATTTTTACTTCTTCTTCATCGGGTAGCAAGTAAAAGTGCTCTGATTTCTTTGTCATGGAAAACCATTTCTCATCAATGTGGATGATGTTGTGCATCGTGATGAAAGTAGGATCATGTGGTATACTATCCTTATCAAGCATCGATAGACAGAATTGCAATCGACTTCTCTTGTTTTCTTCCTTCAAAAATGGCTTTATAGCATTTGATTGTCTCCTTATTTCCTTTGATTTGTGACGATGAAAAAGTGTGGACTTGCTCATCCCCGCGGAACATGCCAAAGCTTCAAGTGATGTCCGTTTATGCAAAGGTATTTCTCAAAAATGGTAGTAATCAAGTTCGATTCTCTTGCGCCCACAATTTTTAGTCCTCCGGTGACTTACATCTATGTGTATACCACCATCTGTTACTTGCTTCCAAATACGTTGAACAGTACGAATACTAATGGAAAATTTTGATGCCACCAGTTTTGTCACCCCTTTATTTAATTTTCCATTAGAACTTTCTTGTAGCAACATACTATAAATTGCCTGGCGCATGTCATTGGTCAAACATTTGAAATTTTTTGCTTCTTTATCATTTTCATCTGTAAAAAAATATGAAATAGTAACTTGTCATATAAATAAAAATAGATAGATAATTCAAAATTTATTACAAATAAAAAACTAAATATATCTTTAGCTCTCCTACATTTTAGTTTTATTTTCAAAGCATCATGATATGTATAAAAGATATAAATTTATAAAATTTCATAATTAATATTATTAAATATTTTAATACCAATATTAATGTTGGCTTCGACATCTTGCTCTAGTGGTTCATTATTCAAGTCCAGTAAAAGATGTGCACCTGCAATTCAAAAAACAACAGAATTTGTCATGGATCTCAAATTATACTTACTA
The DNA here is from genome assembly GCA_028386065.3 of Turnera subulata. Classification (NCBI taxonomy): domain Eukaryota; kingdom Viridiplantae; phylum Streptophyta; class Magnoliopsida; order Malpighiales; family Passifloraceae; genus Turnera; species Turnera subulata. Next base: position 160,882 of record JAKUCV010006489.1, read on the forward strand.
CTTATTATGCATTTTATTTATATTGACGATATATTTGTGCTTTTTTTAATGAATTAACGATATCTTACAAACATGAAATACATACATAACATAACATAGTAGACTACTTATTATGTCTATAAATAAGCAATTTGGATAAATCTCCTAAAAAAAGCATTTGAGCTAAGAAAGAAAACATACCAACCATAACTTCTTCTTCCTCCTCTTGTACATCTCCATCTTCCTCTACTTCACAGTTTAAGTCAAAATGATGCGCCCCGACCCGTATTTACTAGACACAGTAAACACGTGCCGAAACTATTCTTATTGATAGAACAGGCAGTACAACTCTCAAGTATTTTACAACAGCAATCCATATAATACAACCGTCACCCATACCCGGGGACTATTATTCAAGCCATATTCTCAACAACAGCAACATAGCACATATGGTACAGTATCATCATAGTCAAATTAGGAAAGCAGCAACACAACAGCATATATAATACAGTAGCGAAAGACTTAAATGCACATGCAGCAGAGGTATGGATCCGGAGTCAGGTGAAGGAGCAGCAGCCGTCGTACGTCGTACCTGAACTACGAAACAACTTAACCTACGGGATGAAACCCCGCAGGCGAGGGGTGAGTCCGAAGTGCTCACCGACTAAGGATAAACAGAGATATGCAGGAAACCGTAATACTGTAAAGGAAACACAGGCAAGCAATAGCACATCTCAAACAAGACTGAGCCAAAACCAAAAGAATATTTATTTTATTACCAATTTTATTTTTCGGGCCCCGTCACTGGACAAGCTAGGGGTCAGACCTGGATATCAACATATTTCGGGTGCCAGACCAAAACCAAGAGAACTCAGGGATCGACATCCCAAAATAGTAACCCAGGGATCGACATCCCAAAATAGTAACCCAGGGACAGACATCCCAAAATAGTAACCCAGAGATAGACATCCCAAATAAATCAACGGGATAGACATCCCAAGTATAGACATGCTTACAACAAGTAACCCAGGTCATGGCCACCACAAAACAGTCTTTACCCATCGAGTCAAACCACTACTTTCCAAGTGACAATAAAGTCGTCAACACAACTTCCAATTATCCAATTTCCATTTCCATTATCCATTATCAATTTTCTATGGTCAATAGTCCAACAACAATCTCAACACAATATCCACGAAATCAATATCATAGTCCAACAATCACAACAACAATAATCACAGCAGTCAAATATCCAACAGAGAATATCTCAGCAGTTCAATCAAACAACAAAGCACACAAAGTATTACAGGCACATATCAAGGGTTATCCATCCTCACCTTGGCCGATTTTCAGTTATGGAAACGCCCAACAGATTCCAAGTTCGGTTCCTCAGGAAACTGCTCGTTACCAACTCCTATATCAAACAATAATATATGCACACATAAGATGATATGCAGATGCCAGACTAATACTGTAAGCCGTAAAATAAATACTGAACCAACTCGGTACTCTCCCGGGTTATTTCCATTATCATCGTAATTCACCATTTATTATCCATGTGTCAAAATACCATACTATACTTATACTCGGATATTATTCCGGTATAATACTTACTTTGATAATACCTTTCCAAAATTATTCCATAAGTATGTACTTTCCAAAATATTTCCATTACTTTCTTTTTCCCAAAATACTTCCATTATATATTTTTTTTCAAATTAGTTACCATGCTAATTATCATGCCATAAGTATATATATTTTTATCTTTTTATTTATTTAAAACGGACTGGTCCTGAACAGTGTTGGCCCAACCCACTGCACAGGCCCATCTCAAGCCCCAAGCAGGAGCCCAAGATTAGGCCCGCACAGCAAGCCCAGCGCACAGCCCACGGCCCAACAACCCATCTCTCCACAACTCAAACCAAGCCCATCAAACCAAACCCAAACCCACTCTCCAAATCGGGTCAACCCAAACTCATCCGGGTCATCCACAACCAACGGCTCACCTTGGCACAGACGATCGGCGAGACGGAGCGAGGCGGCGTGAGGACGACGCAGGCGAAGCGGGGCGACGACGAGGCGTAGGCGACGGTTGTGGCAGCATGCGACGGCGACGAGCAAAAGAGGGAGGCGGGTCTAACGGCTATGCTCGTGGGTCGTCGCGACGGCTTGACGACGGGGGCGGCGCGACCTGCAACAACGACTGGCAGAGGGGGAGGAAGAGAAGAAGGCGGTGGGTGGTGGTGTCTGCTTGTGTGGTGTCGGGTGGTGGAGGTGATCTTCAGGCGGTGGCTCGGTGAACACGGAGAAGGAGAAGAAGAAAGGAAAAGAAGAAAAGGAAAGGAAAGGGGAAGAATTGGGTGGTGGTCTCGGGTGTGTGTTGTTTTTTTTTGTGTTTTTTTTTTTTGAAGAAGCTGGGCAAGGAATGACAGGGAGGAGAAGATGGTGATGGTGCTTTGTAGGGAGAGGAAGAGGCAGGTTTTAACAAGGTATATCACGAGCATCACAGGAGGAGACAAAGCTTCACATGCTCATAGGAAAAGAAGATCACAGACTTCATAGGAAAAAGCATCTTTACTATGCAGATGCACTATGCGCTGTCTGGACCAGAAAATATCCATTATACCTTCTTACCTTTAATTCTGGTCCGTAAACTCGAGGATAAACCCGACTTTTCTGAAGATTCCTAGACCTGAAAAATTCCAACTTTGGTCCGTAAAATCCGCAGAAAAATCCCGAACGTGGGACAAGGCTCGGTTTCGGAATCCGATGCTCGTTTACCATGAATTAATTACCCAAGATTAAAATCAATGGTAAATTACTGTAAAATTACTTAAACAGTCCAGGTAAAAATAAAAATTTTTACCTGGGCTGTTACAGCCTACCCACCTTAAAAAGAATTTCGTCCCCAAAATTCACTCCGACACTATGAACAAGTGCGGATACTATGAACGCATGTGCTCCTCAACTTCCAATGTAGACTCATTCGCAGAGTGCTTGCTCCATTTAACCTTCACCATCGGAATGATTCGGTTCCTCAACTGTCTGACCTCTCGGGCAAGATTCTGTACTGGCAACTCTGTATACATAAGATCCTCTATGACCTCAACATCTACTGTAGTAATCACATGGCTCGGATCTGATCTGTACCTCCTCAACATGGAGACATGGAACACGTCATGAATCTGTGACAACTCCTCTGGTAGAGATAATCTGTACGCCAAGGGTCCAACCCTTTCCACGATCTCACACGGCCCGATGTACCTGGGACTTAACTTCCCTCTTTTCCCGAATCTGATAACACCCTTCCAAGGTGCAACTCAGAGGAAAACTCTTTCTCCCACCTGGTACTCCATCTCACGTCGATGCTTATCAGCATAACTCTTCTGTTGGTCCTGTGCTGCTCTCATACTCTGCCTAACTGTCTGAATCTTATCAACTGTCTGCTTAACCAAATCCGAACCAACGATAAAATGAAGACCTTCTTCATCCCAACAAACTAGACTTCGACACTTCCTTCCATAAAGAGCTTCAAACGGTGGCATGTCAATACTAGAATGAAAATTGTTGTTGTAGGCAAACTCTGCCAAAGGCAAATACTGATCCCAAATCCCTATAAAATTAAGAACACAAGCCCTTAACGTGTCTTCCAGCATCTGAATAGTCCTCTCTGACTGTCCGTCTATCTGAGGGTGAAATACGGTACTGAAACTCAACTTCGTACCCAAAGCTGTTTGTAGACTCTTCCAAAACCGTGATGTGAATCTCGGATCTCTATCTGAGACTATAGACTTAGGGATCCCATGTAGTCTCACAATCTCTGCAACATACTGCTTCGCCAACTTATCCAAGGTGTCTGTTTGTTGGATGGGAAGAAAATGGGCTGATTTTGTAAGTCGGTCAACAATAACCTAGATAGCATCATGCTGTCTCAGAGTTAACGGTAATCCAACCACAAAATCCATGGTAATCATCTCCCATTTCCACTCCGGCACTGTCAAAGATCTTAATTTTCCCGCTGGAGCCTGATGCTTAGCTTTCACTTGCTGGCAGGTGATACACTTAGCAACATACTCGGCTACATCTTTCTTCATACGCGGCCACCAAAAATGACTCCTCAAATTCTGATACTTCTTGGTGCTTCCAGGATGCATAGCATACTGTGTCATATGTCCTTCCTCTAGAATCTGACTGCGCAGGTCACCAACACTGGGTACATATAGACATTTTCCCAGCATCAGTGCACTATCCTTGGCTATGTGAAACTTATCCTCTTTTTCCACTGCGGACTGCTTCCTTCAGCTTGATCAAATCAGGATCTCCATCTTGTAGTTCCACAATCCAACCTCTCATGTTAGACTTGACTTCGATATGGGTCAACAAAGCTCCTGTCTCATCAACTGACAAATCAACTCCCATCTTCCTTAACTCAATAAGAGAGGATATCGAGTAGGTCGTGCAAGCATCTTCTGGTTGTCTCCGGCTCAAAGCATCGGCTACAACATTAGCTTTTCCAGGGTGGTACTCAATAGTACAATCATAATCGTTCAGCAACACAACCCAACGTTGGAGTCATTTCAGCAAGGGAAGTTAAGCTCCTTCTGAGTCATGATGTACTTGAGACGCTTATGATCTCTGAAAATCCGGCATCTCTCTCCGAACAGATGATGTCGCTAAATCTTCAAAGCAAGGATCACTGCGGCCATCTCTAGATCATGTGTCGGATAATTCTTCTCATGCGGTCTCAACTGTCTCGAAGCATAGGCAATCACTCGGCCTTCTTGCATTAAAACTGCTCCCAAGCCAATACTTGAAACATCACAAAACAGCACATACTCCACTCCTGACTTAGGTACTGTCAAGATTGGCGCGGATGTCAACTTCTTCATCAGTTCATCAAAACTCTTTTGGCAGGCTTCACTACAAACAAAGGCTTGATCTTTCTATAACAGCTTGGTTATAGGACTGGCTATCAAAGAAAAACCCTCGATGAATCTCCGGTAATATCCTGTAAGACCAAGAAAACTTCTGACTTCTGATACCGTCTTGGGTGACTCCCACTCTAGAACAGCTTTTACTTTGACAGGGTCAACTTTAATCCCATCCTCGGATACAACATATCCAAGGAATGATACTTCTTCAAGCCAAAACTCGCACTTGCTGAACTTGGCATACAACTGTTTCTCTCGCAACCTCTGTAGTACTACTCTCAGGTGCTCTTCATGTTCTTCCCTGTTCTTTGAATATATCAGGATGTCGTCAATGACGACTACCACGAACTTGTCCAAGAACTCGTTCAGCACCAAGAGCATCAAGCACATAAATACTGCAGGTGCATTGGTCAAACCGAAAGGAACCACTGTGAACTCAAAGTGACCATACCGAGTGCGGAAGGCTGTCTTCGGTATGTCCTTCTCTGCAATCTTGACCTGGTGATATCCAGACCAAAGATCAATCTTGGAAAACACGGTAGCTCCTTGTAACTGATAAAAAAGGTCATCAATCCTGGGAAGCGGGTACTTGTTCTTCACTGTCACTTTGTTCAACTGCTGGTAGTCAACACACATACGCAAACTACCATCTTTCTTCTTCAAAAACAGAACTGGCGATCCCCATGGTGATGTATTGGGTCTGATGAATCCCTTCTCCAGTAGCTCATCTAGCTATTTCTTCAACTCCTAGAGTTCTGTCGGTGCCATCTGATACGGTGCCATCAAAATAGGTGTCACTCCTGGCATCAAGTCGATGGTACACTCAACTTCCCTATCAGGTGGCAATCCTGATAGATCCTCTAGAAACACATCTGGAAACTCTCTGACAACTGTGATGTCCCCCAAAATTGGAGTCTGAACTTCTTCACCCCTGACATGAGTCAATAAGGCATCTGGACCGTGTGGCTTCATTCCGTAATCCTGATTAGCAGAGATACTACATGTAGTAGCAGCTCTCCCAATACCTGTAAATAAAACATGTCGCCCACGATCGGAAGTCAGCAGCACTTCCTTGGTTCAACAGTTTACCATAGCACTGTACCTCGACAACCAATCCATCCCTAGGATTATATCGAAACCTCCCATATTCATCACAACCAACCGTGCAAGAAAAACCTCGTTATCATACGAAAGTGTAACGTCTCTGCACACATGGGTTAACCTGACCACTAGGCCCGCAGGTAACCTAACCCTCATCGGACATGTTAAACTCTCTTTCTTACCACTATGTTGTATAGCAAAACCTTGAGCGATAAAAGAATATGTAGCACCAGGATCAATCAAAGTGTATGCAGTACAACAAAAAACTGTAAAGGTACCTGCGATAACATCAGTGTTTTCAGGATCCTCCTCAACCGTGATTACAAATGCCCTCGGAGCGGCAGCACTCTGGTTTATAGCTAACTACGTCCGAGTAGGAGCAACTCCTCGTCCACGGCCTCGGCCAACTCCAAAACCACTGGGTACACTGGCCACTGATGCTTGTATAGTGTGAGCATGAACAGCAACTTTGGATCTCCCTAACCTAGGACACGAGCTCTGGTAGTGCCCAACTTCGTTTCACTCAAAACATCTCACCTGAGACATAGGAAGTCTTGGGCGAGTATTCCCAGATAAGGTCCCTCCAGACTGGATCCATGAACTCCCACAATTGTTGTTGAAGCTGTTACTCCATCCTCGACCCTGAGATACTGGCATGGATTAAGTCTGTCCATACCCTGGCCTGTTACCAGCACTCTGGAATCTCTTGTTCTGATTCCCACTACTCTGTGCAGATTTCCTCTTCTGAACCTCTTCCATCCCTCTCTCGTTGTAACGCCCCGAATTTCGTTAATTGATTTTTCCGGAATTTTCGAAATTTTTGGTATTTAATTTCCATTTTTACCCTTGCGGAGTTTCCGGGAGTCTTTGGTTAAAAATTATTGATATAATTAATTGATTCACTTTGAAAATATTATTTTCACTTTTAGAATCGATCCTTGTTCGGGAACAATTGGAGTTCCGGGGTGAAATATGGGGTTTGCCGTAGTTCCACTCAAAACTACGTCGTTTTGAATTAAAGTAAGGAAAAAAAAAAACCTAACCCTACTATTCATGTGTTGACCAGCGGGGGAGTTGACCATGCCTTAGCCCAAAACGACGTCGTTTTGGGTCTAGGCCGGCAACCCTAACCCCTTCCTCTTTTCTTTTCTTTTTCGTTTTCCCTTCTTTTCTTTTTGGGTTTCTTCTCTGCCGCCGCCCACCCCGGTTCTCCCTCTCTCCCATATTGCTCCCGCCTCCTCCTCCTTCAAATCGAAGGTTCAACGGCCAGGGGGGTTCCGGTATTCTTTTTCTTCTCCTCTCTTAATCTCTTTTCTCTTCTCCTCCCCTTCTTTTCTTCTACCTCGCCACGTTGATACCCCTCTTCTTTCTTTTTTTTTTCGTTCTGGAAACGTACACAAGCAGCCAACACCATCTTCACTTGCTTCTCCCCTGAACGCCGCGGCTGTCTTCTTCTTCCCTTCTTCTTCGTCTGCCCAGCGCCGTTGTGAGAAGGGAAGGTCGAGGGAAGGCTCGTGTCGGGCTCATCTTGGGCGTGGCTGCGCCTGGGTTGCACCGCCGCCGCTGACGACCGTGGGGTAAGCCTTGACGCTCTTCTTCTTCCTCTGTTTCTTCTTTGCTTCGGTGGTGCGTGGGTTTAATTGTTTTGGTTTGATGTCAAAGGTGGGGTGGAGTTGTATTTGTTGTTGTTGTGGTCGGGTTTGGTGTAAGGAGGTTGAGGCTTAGGTCGGCTTCTGTGTGTGCGGGCCGGAGGGACGGCGTGACTGAACTGTCACTGCTGCCGTGAACGCGGAACCTGTGAAGAGGAATTTCGCGACAATTCAGGCGTGAAGCTGAGGCATCTTCGCCGTCGAGGTTGGGTGCTACGGCGACGAATTGTTACTTTGTTGGTGTGTGGCCTCCGTGGGTGTTCAGACTGTTCTTGGCAGTGAGGGTTGTTTCGGTAAGAGTTTCCGGCTTCTCTTCCTCTTCCCTTGCTGGTGTTGATTTCTGGACTCTTTGATTTATGTGTGTCTGTTGTTGTTGTGGCTGTGTCGGTGCTCGGTGGTGGTTATGGCGACGGGAGTGGCTGTTGATGGTGACGGGAGGCAGTGTGGTGGTCGGGTGATTACCCATCGGTAGTGGGTTTTCTTTTTGGGTCTCAGGTTGCAACCGGGTCTGTGTTCCGGGTAAGCATCCTGCACTCACGAATCATTCCAGACTCGTTTGATGTTTCATGGCCTTTGTTTCGATAGAATTATTGCTGGTCTTTAGTGGCTATTGTGAAGAATTCTAGGCTTTTGGGGCTTGTCTTGAATGGGGCAGTGTTATCTAATTTCCAATAAGGTTACTGTAAATTGCTTCTCTTTGCTTTCATATTTAAGTTCTATGGACGTTGATCTATGGAGTAAAGTAACCAGTTGGAAGTTTTTAGCGTTAAGTGCTTGCTGGAATTTTAAATTGAGTTTGGATGTTGTATTGCATTTTGGCACTAATGACAAGATGGGTAGTGATTTTGGAACATTTAATATACTAGAGAATTATGGGCTTTTGAGCTGGTCCAAAACTAATCGCTAGAAGTTAAGGTGAATTAAGAATCATATTTAATGGAGTGTGTTACTGGGTTTGCAAATGCTTTATTGAAATATAGTTTCCTTAAAAGCCATTCTTGGAACCGTTATTTAATTTGCTTGGTGACCTTAAAGGCCGAAACTAAATTGGTGAATGGGGCTTTGCTTTTAAAGACCAACTTAGATAGCATAATGGTGGCTTTAGTTTTTAAAAGAAGGAAAAGGGTGTTCAATTGTATATACATATATAAAAGAGTTTTTGTTACTGGACTTTACCGATTCATCAAGACGTGTGTGGTCACCAGCTTGTGTATATGCAAATGTAAATCTTTAGGATGCAATAAATACCATGTTATGTCCTTGCGTGCTTTTTGTGATATATGTGTCTATGTTTAGGCACTAGTGATACCTTAAGAGTGGCTGGGTTTGAGCTCAAGACTTGATCGGACTGTTGGTTCATAAATGTTATTATGGCCAAGGTGAGGACTTATAAACCTTTGTATGCATTACTGCCTACAATGCTCGGTTAATGGTTTTGGTATATAAAGTGGTATTAATTGATGGTCTTGAATGCTGTATGCATGCTTGCTTGGTGTGCTGATGTCGTTAATTGCAAAGTGTATATATTGATGATATCTTTGATGCGTTGTGCATGATCTGTGAACTGTGTACCAGTGTGATATAATATGCCTGTCGTGCATGAGTTGTTTTGTGTGTTAAATAATGTGTTATATGGCTTTGTGGTTCGTGTGGTGGATTGTGGGCTGGAGGCCCGGATTTGAGTTTAAGATGTTAAATCCACACAACCATGTTTGAAACAACGTATGGTACAACTCTTAAAGAATAAATCAGAATAATGAATTATAATAAAGTCTGCTGTGGGGCTGTTGACCGGTTGGTTCGAGCGGGAAGTAATACCCCTCGGGATTGCATGCGGGTTTGCATGTGGGCCTGTGATGGCCGGTTCTACCTCCCTCCTTCTACCTCCCCCTTTCTACCTCCCTCTTTCTCTCTGTCTCTCTCTCTCTATGGATATGTTGGGCTTCGTGCCCGGTTTATTTGGGCTTCGTGCCTGTTTATTTGGGCTTCGTGCCTGGTTGTCTGATCAGACGGGACCGAGCTCGACGCACACAGTAGAGGGCCCTAATAAAATATTTAAACCTAATAACAAGAATAATAAGATAAGTAACGATAAGTGATGGTTGAAGTTTGGTGATGACTTGTGTTGTATACTGTGAATTGTTTTGTGCACTGTGTTGCTTTTGTCCATTGCCGGTGTACTTGTAGTTGATTTGTTTTGTATATTATTGGTTTATTTGTCTGCGGTGAGACAGTGGTTGGTCTCACCCCCTCACAGTTTTATACAGGTTAGCTGATCGATGATCAGAAGTGCATATCAGCAGGTGGCGGTGCTTTCCTCTCCTCGGGTCGGATCCATAGAGTTCACTGCATATATGTTATCATATGTATAGTCTTCCGCTGCATACTCGTTGTTGTGTAAATTGTTGTATAATTGTTCAATGTTTATGTTGTTGATATTGTATCCCGGCTAGAAGGGCATTTTGGTCTTTCTACATGTTATGATTAATTTGATTGGTTATTTTGGGATACGGGTGTCCCGGGTATGATAAGGGCAATTTGGTCATTTTGTATTCAAATTTTATTTTATATTATAAATTAGGACACGGGCGTTTCACTCGTTCCCTATCCAAATGACTTCTGCTCGAAGAGCGTCCGCAAGCATATCCTGACAAGTCTCATAAACTTTGCACCCCATAACTGTCTGGATGCAGGATCGTAAACCATCCCAGAAATGCTTGCATCTAGCCTCTGGTGTGGACACATACTCTGTCGCATAGATGGATAAACGAACAAACTGGATCTCGTAGTCATTCACTGACTGTCCGATTTGCTGTCGCAGACTCAGAAATTCTCGCCTGAGCTGGTCCTGGTAAACATCTGTGTCAAATTTCCTTCGGAAGGTCTCAGTAAACTGCGTCCAAGGCATGGCGATTGGTTTTGCCATGTCACGTATTGTCGATTCCCACCAGTCTATAGCAACGTTGCGAAACATGGATGCGGCATACCTAGCCCACTTGTCATTTGTACATCTGAGCTTCAACATCACTCAGTGAGCTTGACAAAGCCATTCGTCAGCTGCCTGTAGGTTAGTAACCCCTGTAAAGTCATCAAGACCTAGCTTGGATAGCTTAGTGTAAACAAGGTCCTCAACAGGTCCTTGATTTTCCTATTCACGTGCTTCCCTAGCATCCGAACGGGCATCCCTAGCGTCTTGACACTGCAAAATCTATGCCATGGTATGTATAATCTGCGTTGTGTACCCCGGTGCTCCCATGGGTACTTGTCCACCCACGACTGGTTGCGGCTGATCGACCGATACTTGGTCATCATCCAAATGCTGCTCAGCATGCTGATTTCCTCCCACCGAATCCATTCGTACCTATATGAGAATGTTATGCATGCATGTTATACCAAAATTATGACCAGACTATGCACAGATAGACAATCATATATTCACAGTTATGTCCCTAATGACCTACTGCCCACTCCGCTACCAAAATGAAGCGCCCCGACCAGTATTTACTAGACACAGTAAACACGTGCCGAAACTATTCTTATTGATAGAACAGGCAGTACAACTCTCAAGTATTTTACAACAGCAATCCATATAATACAACCGTCACCCATACCCGGGGACCATTATTCAAGCCATATTCTCAACAACAGCAACAGAGCACATATAGTACAGTATCATCATAGTCAAATTAGGAAAGCAGCAACACAGCAGCACATATAATACAGCAGCGGAAGTCTTAAATGCACATGCAGCGGAGGTATGGATCCGGAGTCAGGTGGAGGAGCAGCAGCCGTCGTACGTCGTACCTGAACTACGAAACAACTTAACCTACGGGATGAAACCCCGCAGGCGAGGGGTGAGTCCGAAGTTCTCACCGTCCAAGGATAAACAGAGATATGCAGACAACTGTAATACTGTAAAGAAAAAACAGGCAAGCAATAACACATCTCAAACAAGACTGAGCCGAGACCAAAAGAATATTTATTTTATTACCAATTTTATCTTTCGGGCCCCGTCACTGGACAAGCTAGGGGTCAGACCTGGATATCAACATATTTCGGGTGCCAGACCAAAACCAAGAGAACCTAGGGATCGACATCCCAAAATAGTAACCCAGGGATAGACACCCCAAATAAATCAACGGGATAGACATCCCAAGCATAGACATGCTTACCACAAGTAACCCAGATTATGGCCACCACAAAATAGTCTTTACCCATCGAGTCAAACCACTACTTTCCAAGTGACAATAAAGTCGTCAACACAACTTCCAATGATCCAATTTCCATTTCCATTATCCATTATCAGTTTCCATGGTCAATATTCCAACAACAATCTCAACACAATATCCACAGAATCAATATCATAGTCCAACAATCACAACAGCAACAATCACAACAGTCAAATATCCAACAGTGAATATCTCAGTAGTTCAATCAAACAACAAAGCACACAAAGTATTACAGGCACATATCAAGGGTTATCCATCCTCACCTTGGCCGATTTTCAGTTATGGAAACGTCCAACAGATTCCAAGTCCGGTTCCTCAGGAAACTGCTCGTTACCAACTCCTATATCAAACAATAATATATGCACACATAAGATGATATGCAGATTCCAGACTAATACTGTAAGCCGTAAAATAAATACTGAACCAACTCGGTACTCTCCCGGGTTATTTCCATTATCATCATAATTCACCATTTATTATCCATGTGTCAAAATACCATACTATACTTATACCCGGATATTATTCCGGTATAATACTTACTTTGATAATACCCTTTCCAAAATTATTCCATAAGTATGTACTTTCCAGAATATTTCCATTACTTATATTTTTCACAAAATACTTCCATTATATATTTTTTTCAAATTAATTACCATGCTATAACTATCTTGCCATAAGTATATATATTTTTCCAAAATATTATTTCCCAAAATTATTTTCCAAAATTATAGTTTTTTTCCAGATTTAATTTTTAACCTTTTATTTATTTAAAACGGACTGGTCCTGAACAGTGCTGGCCCAACCCACTGCACAGGCCCATCTCAAGCCCCAAGCAGGAGCCCAAGACCAGGCCCGCACAGCAAGCCCAGCGCACAGCCCACGGCCTAACAACCCATCTCTCCATAGCTCAAACCAAGCCCATCAAACCAAACCCAAACCCACTCTCCAAATCGGGTCAACCCGATCCGCGACCCACTCATCCGGGTCATCCACAACCCACGGCTCGCCTTGGCACAGACGACCGGCGAGACGAAGTGAGGCGGCGTGAGGACGACGCGGGGCGACGGAGAGGCGTAGGCGACGGGTGCGGCAGCATGAGACGGCAACGAGCAGAAGAGGGAGGCGGGTCTGACGGCTCTGCTCGCAGGTCGTCGCTACCTGCAGCAGCGACGGGCAGAGGGGGAGGAAGATAGGAAGGCAGCGGGTGGTGGTGTCTGCTTGTGTGGTTTCGGGTGGTGGAGGTGATCTTCGGGCGGCGGCTCGGTGAACACGGGGAAGGAGAAGAAGAAAGGAAAAGAAGAAAAGGAAAGGAAAGGGGAAGAATTGGGTGGTGCTCTCGGGTGTGTGTTGTTTTTTTTTGTGTTTTTTTTTAAGAAGCTGGGCAAGGAATGGCAGGGAGGAGAAGATGGTGATGGTGCTTTGCAGGGAGAGGAAGAGGCAGGTTTTAGCAAGGTATATCACGAGCATCACAGGGGGAAACAAAGCTTCACATGCTCACAGGAAAAGAAGATCACAGACTTCACAGGAAAAAGCATCTTTACTATGCAGATGCACTATGCGCTGTCTGGACCAGAAAATATCCATTATACCTCATTATCTTTAATTCTAGTCCGTAAACTCGAGGATAAACCCGACTTTTCTGAAGATTCATGAACCCGCAAAATTCCAACTTTTGTCCGTAAAATCCGCAGAAAAATCCCGAACGTGGGACAAGGCTCGGTTTCGGAATCCGATGCTCGTTTACCACGAATTAATTACCAAAGATTAAAATCAATGGTAAATTACTGTAAAATTACTTAAACAGTCCCGGTAAAAAGAACCAATACCATACCTAGCCAGACCAGATTTCTTGGGTTATGTAATGTGGGGAAAAATCTTTTGGCTAAAGATTTACGAGGAGATTAGGGTATATGATTTGTTTTTGGCTACTTAGGTTGCTTAGAGAAAAAATAGGGTCTACTCTAGCCGTAATCTAAAAAGATGTGTAATGGGAAAATAAACAATTGTTGGGAACGTAATTTAATCTCTTTATCACAATTTTAACTAAAATCAAAGTTAATCAGTAATCTCTTAATGGTAGTGCCAAAACCTTAAACGACAAATAAAATGAAACGGAGTGAACTCACTGCATCCAATAATTGCTACACTGCATGATACTACCAATTTATGTCTGTCTTTTGTGCTCAGGGTCACTTAATATTTTTGGTATCCCAACCTTTTGTTTTACCCAATTTTAAAATTAGGAAGAAGACAACTTATCTTGAATGGATCACATTGTTTCGGAATCCCTCCAATAAATTCGGTCAAATTATGTATGCTTATTATATTGTTCCCGTATAATAAAATTAGGCAGTGGAAAACGTGTCATATTTTATGAAAAGAGTGATTATTGTGTCATGTGGCATGCTGTACATATGGTATTTTATTAATAGACATGATATCAGGGTTCCCTGTCCCTTATAAAGAAAAGCATAACCATCCTCCTGTTCTTGGTGTTTTTAATTTAATAAGACCTATCGCCAACTCACAACCTTGTAAAAAGAATATGTGAAAAAAAAATATAAAGTATTGTCGGAAAATCAAATGAAGATCCTGAAACTCTTACATTCAGGGATGGATCCAGAAATATTATTTAATGTAGGCAAAAAAATTTAACACACAAATTTAGCTTTCTTCAAAATCAAATAGTTATTTAATAATCAAGCAAAAAATAAAAATAAATGTGGCTCCTTCGTTAGAATAATCAAAATCTTGGTAATTAGTTTAATAAATATGAATCATTTAACTAAATCCAAGGGTAATATAACATTAATTTTAAAAAAGTTAAAATATTTAATTCCTCTTAAAAAAAAGAGTTATATTTAAATTCCATGCTAATAACATGCAAATACAACAAGATATTATGATTTTTAAAAATTTAACTAAAATACAATTAGCTAGTTTATTCATCTCAACTTTTTGTCTCTACGTCTTCGTGAAACTAATTAAATTAATTTTATAAGGACTTTATCAATTAGATTCCTCATTACACAAATTAAAACCTAACATATAAAATTAACTTTTTCTATTTTAAAAATAACAAATTTTAGTTTAACTAGGTAATTACAAAATACATCTGTGAATTATGGAATAGCAACAAATTCTCTTACCCTCGCTCACAAGCTTATACATACTTACTTTTGATTTAATATGAAGCGCCCCGACCCGTATTTACCATACACAGTAAACACGTGCCGAAACTATTCTTATTGATATAACAGACAGTACATCGCAGTCAAAATACTACACGGTAAATCCAATACAACAGAAACATCATCCGTCACCCATACACGGGGACCTTTATTCAAACCACACACTAGCTCAACAGCAGCAGCATATCCAGTATAAACATCATCATAAGCCAAATAGGAAAGCAGCAACACAACAACATATATAACACATCAGCGGAAGACTTATATGCACATGCAGCGGAGGTATGGATCCGGAGTCAGGTGGAGAAGAAAGCAGCAGCCATCGAGCGTCGTACCTGAACTACGAAACAACTTAACCTACGGGATGAAACCCCGCAGGCGAGGGGTGAGTCCGAAGTGCGCACCGACGAAGGATAAACAGTGATATGCAGGCAACCGTAATACAACAAAGTAAACACAAGAAAAGCAACAGCATATCTCATATAAAACTGAGCCAAGACCAAAAGAAGATCTTTCATTATTAATTCCAATTTGGCCCCCGTCACTGGACAAGTTAGGGTCGTACCAGGTTATCAATTAATTCCGGATGCCAGGTCAAAGAACCATACCAAATCTTACCATACCGGGACCACGTCCCAAATTACCAAATCATACCGGGTTCAAAAACCCAAATTACCATACCGGGATCAACATCCCAAATTACCATACGGGGTTCAACAATCCAAAATTACCATACCGGGATCAACATCCCAAAATAACCATACCGGGATCAACATCCCCTAAATAACCATACCGGGCATGATAGCCCCACCAAACCAAGTAACCGACCATAGCATCCCAAAATTAATTTTCAAACCATCGGGTCGTACCACTACTTTCCACGTGACAATTATATCATCATCTCAAATCAATTCCAATTTCCATATCCCTTTTCTCAATTATCCACAGTCAATAGTTCAACATCAATCTCATAATATCCACAGAATCAATATCACAGTCCAATGGCAACAATAATATCCACAGCAGTCAAACAGCCAACAATCAACAACTCAGCAGTTCAAACGAACAACAAAGCACACAAAGTATTACAGGCAACATAACAAGGGTTATCCATCCTCACCTTAGCCGATTACTCAATTATGGAAATGTCCAACAGATTCCAAGTCCGGTTCTCCAGCAAACTGCTCGTTATCAACTCCTATACCAATCAAATAATATGCACACATAAGGTGATATGCAAATGCCATGCTAATACTGTGTACCGGAAAATAAATATAAACTCGGCTCGGCTACACCCCCGGTTAATTCCCCATTATCATCATCATTCACCATTTATTTCAAGTGTCAAAATACCATATCATACTTATACTCATACCCAGATATTATTCCGGTATTTTATTACCTTGATAATACCCTTTCCAAAATTATTTCATAAGTATGTACTTTCCAAAATATTATTTCCACAAATTATTATTTACCATATATTTATTCCCAAAATTATTTTTCCATATACCATATACTTCTCCAAAGTATATATATTTCAATAATTCCATAATTATATTTTCCTTCCAAAAATTCCTTTTCCAGAGTTATTATTTTTTTCTTTACTTCTTTCTCTCTTTTTTTTTAAATCGGACTGGGCCTATGTGTCCAAGCCCACATCTAAAACCCAGCCCCAACCAAGGCTAGGCCCAGGTCAAAGCCCAACCAAGGCCTGGTCAACGGCCCTGGCTGACGCGACCCGAAACCTTCACCCGGCTACGAAACGGGTCGCCCCAACCCGATTGTCCACATCGCGGTCTGCTCACCTCGGCCTGCAGACGACGGCGGCGGCACGAGCGGCGAAGAGGAGATCGCGACGGAAGGAACGAGGCGCGGTAGTGACGTCTAAGGCGGTGGTTGTTGGCGCGTCCTGCAGCGGTGTCGGCGAGCAAAGGGAGGAGGCGGTCCGTCGGTTTGCTCGTCGGGTTGTCTCCTCTGGACAGCGACGGCGGGTCGTGGTGGCGACGAGCGAGGCGAGCGAGGAAGCAGAAGATGGTGGTGGCGACGCGTGCTGGTGGTTCGGCCGGTGCAGGTGGTGGCCGGCAGCAGGTGGTTGGTGGTGTGTGGTGCTGGAAAAAGAAAAGATGAAGGGAAGAGGGAGGGTGACGTGGCGGTGGTGTTGTGTGTTTAATGTTTTTTTTCTTTATTTTTCTTTATTTTTCTAGTTTGTGATGAAGGAAGGATACTGGGTTTTTGCTGAAACGCAAGGAAGGAAGGTTTTTTTGCAGGGAAGATGAAGGCTGTGTGTACTGAGAAGGCAGGAGAGGGTACAACTATATAGGCAGCTAAACACTGGCAATTCATAGGCATAATAGGAGAAGGCGGCTGAATAATTGAGCTTCAATTATGCAGTTACTATGCTGCATGTGAAGTGTGACCCGCCTGGTCCAGAAAATATCCAAAATACCCACTTATCTTTATTTCTGGTCCGTTAACTCGAGGATAAACCCGACTTTTCTGAAGATTGCTGGACCCGAAAAATTCCAACTTTGGTCCGTAAAATCCGCAGAAAAATCCCGAACGTGGGACAAGGCTCGGTTTCGAAATCCAATGCTCGATTTACCATAATTTAATTACCCAAGATTAAAATCAATGGTAAATTACTGTAAATTAACTTAAACAGTCCCGGTAAAA
The DNA here is from genome assembly GCA_028386065.3 of Turnera subulata. Taxonomy (NCBI): domain Eukaryota; kingdom Viridiplantae; phylum Streptophyta; class Magnoliopsida; order Malpighiales; family Passifloraceae; genus Turnera; species Turnera subulata. The sequence goes on from JAKUCV010006489.1 coordinate 178,638, forward strand.
ATAAAATTTTTACCTGGGCTGTTACATAATAGAAGCTTTCATCGTTTTATGAAAAAGAAATATGGCAATTTTCAGAATTCCGTGTCAAAAAATTATTAAATTTTCATAAAAAAAGATTTCAATACTCATGATTTTCTCATTAAAAACATGTGTTGTTTGATTATTTACATATGCTTGGTAGCTTAATTTATTGAATTAATTTTTTTATTTTAAAAAAAAAGTTATTATATTCATAAAAGAATTATATTGTGCACCCGTCTTTTGACGATATGTCTCTAGAAATATTTATGTGTCAGGCCATAAAAATATGATTAATTTGATAATTAAAGCCATATTTTTTATGCTAAATTTAAGCGATATAAGGCCGGAAAGGTATAATTAGTAAGCTAACTAGAATTACATAAGAAAATGAACAAAAATAAGTACAAAATTTAAAACGCTAATGAAGAATTGACCTAAGTCCTTTATGATATATATCAGCTCATAAAACCACCATGTTAGTTATTTTTTTATGTTAAATTATTACCATAAACGGATTTCCACTTACTCTTTCCAATCCACCATTAATTACCATGCTTCACTGGTTTTTTCTTCTCCACGAGTAGGAGAGGAAGGAAAAAAATAAAAAGGTAATATTTTCGTGCATTTTTTTTCCTTTTGGTAAATCAAAATTTAGAAACTATTCATAATCCTCACTCCAAATCACCCTTAATCCCACTCACGGAGATTAAACCATGAGCCCTTGAAACTCAATTCAAGGGATATGCCACCACATTGATTTGATTGCTGATTGTTGGCACTTTTTTTTCTATCTATTTAATGTTTTGCTAAATGTTTTGGTCACCATAATTAGGTATGCGGTTCAAATCCAGATTAATCGGCTCAAAGATCCAGATATCAAATGAAAAACTAGAAAAAAAAGACACTTGTCGCTGTCACTGAAGGATCTCAATCAGATTAAGTTTTTGATACTGGATGGACGATGAAAACAAAACACTTGCTGCTGTTTTCTGTGTCCTCCTCTCTTTACCAATGGAAACTGTGACCTATTTATAAAATCAGAAACTTATTTTATCATCATAGTTTCTCTACCCTTAGCATTTGTACCAAAAGTTCACTCCATCCAATAATTCCCCTCTCTCTTTTGACAAAAAATAATTTCCCTCTCTTTTTTTACTAACTCACTTCATCCAATACTTTGCTACAATCCACTGCATAATACCTCCAATTTATGTCTGTCTTTTATGCTCAGAGGCTCAATATTTTTAGTATCCCAACCTTTTGTTTTACCCAATTGTTTCGGAATCCCTCCAATAAAATCGGTCAAAATATGTATGCTTATGACATTGTTCCCTAGAATGAAATTAGGCAGTACTGCCAGTACATATGATATTTTATTAATAGCATGATATAATTAAATATAATAATTCTTTTATAATTATTTAGTAAATATTTGTTTGGTTGGATGTTTGTACAGAGCATAGACCCCAAGGTTCTCTGCCCCTTATAAAGAAAAACATAACCATCTTCCTGTTCTTGGTGTTTTAATTTAATAAGCCATCCTTGCTATCGCCAACTCACAACCTTGTCAAAAGAATTTGTGAAAAAAAAAATGTGTATATAAATCAATTGAAGATCCTGAAACTCTTACATCAAGAGTGTCGGATGCCGAGATGACAGTGTTCTCACGTTCACACATGATTGAAGAGAAATAAAATAAGATCTTTTATGGAATACCTGAGTTAGTTACATCTTAACCCTCCCAGAACTTTTAGTCCTAAAATAAATCATTTCTTGAACTTATTATTATTATTATTATTATTATTATTTCCAAAAACGAATATAGATTGATAAAGCCCAAAACCTGGGCGAGCTGATATAGGAAGCATGCCATGCAGACTTGCACTAGGAGTCCAAAGTTGAGGGAGGGCGCTCCACTAATTTATTAGTTACACTCGACTTTTATGCTAAATGTCTTAAATGTCCAGTTTTTTCGTTTTTTGTTTTTTTTCCCAATTTGTCAAATCGTAACAGTTAAACGTGAACTCGTTTCATGAGAAGTGGATACATGCAATTATGATTTTCAAATGATTTTTTTTTGAAACACTTAACCGATTTGTTTACAATTTACATTATTATTATTATGATAATTATCTACAATTATTTTTTTCAAGATTAAAAATTAATTTTTTTCATTATTTATGTGCTTATTTCTAAACATGCTCGTGAAGGAAAACAATTATAGTCAAATAAAGATAAATTATTTTTTTGATTTTCTATCCCATATCCTGTAACAGCCCGAGTAAAATTTTTTATTTTTACCGAGACTGTAGAAGTCGTTTTACCGTAATTTACTATTGAATTAATCTTGGGTAATTAATTCAAGGTAAATCAGGAGTCGTTTTTCGAAACCTAGGGTTTTCCCGCGCTTGTGATTTTTCCGTGGATTTTTCGGAACTAAGTTGGTATTTTTCGGGTTTCGGAATTTCACGGAAAATCACACCGGAAAATAACTAAGGGGTATCAGTTATTTTCTGGTCCGGATCGGACCCGCCTGCATTATTGGTTAATCACACACTGCATAGTAAAATCACAGATTGAACAGTGTTTCACCGGTTTATAAATGAAGAAGAGAGCAGAAGGAGAGGAAGAGAAGAAGAAAAAAAGGAGAGAAAAGAAAAAAAGAGAGAAAAAGAAAAAGAGAGAAAAAAAGAGAAAAGAGAAAAAAAAAGAAATATAGAAAACAAAAAAAGAAATACAGAAAACAAAAAAAAAGAGCCAATCAGAAAATGAAAAAAATAGAAAGAAAATGAAAGAAAAAAAAAGAAGAAGAAGAAAGAAAATAGAAAAAAAATAAGAAAAATCGGAAGAAAAAAAAGAAAGAAATAGAAGACTGGGAAAAAAAGAAGAAGGGGTACTGTTCATGGTCACCCGCCTCGTTACGGTACACGAGGAAGCAACCGGCGCCGCTGCACGCCACACCGCCGCCACCGTCGTCCTCGCCTCGCCGACGCGACCTGAACCACGCCGCCCCCGTCGCTTTCCACCGCCGGAGCCGCCCTGACGCGCCGACGACCCGCGACAGACCCGGCGGATCTGTCTTCCCACGCCTGTTCTGCCTTCTGCCGCGTCGCCACCCTCCTCTCCACCGCTCCATGGCGTCGTCACCTCACGCCGCGCATCGCGCTGGCCTTCCCTCGCGTTGCCGCGCCGTCGCCGCCGTCCCCAAGGTGAGAATCCGTGTGCTGGTCGGGTTGTACCCGGGTCGCGAGCTCATGGGTTGCCGGGTCGCGCCTGGGTTGGGCTGTGAATCTGGGCTTGAGCCCTGCAGCCTTGGTCTGGGTCCTTTGGGCTCGGGCTTGGGTTGCAAAGCTTGGCCCAGTCCGTTATTTTAAAAAAAATATATATATAATCATTATTTCATAAATTGGTATATAATTTTGGAAAAAAAATTATATATTTATTTTGAGAAATTCATGTTCAATTTAATTCTGGTATTTTTAGGAAAATATAAGTATATATACTTTGATAGATAATTAAGTTTTGTTTGTAAATTATTATTATGGTTAGTTTGAAAAGTATATATATACCTTGAAATTAATTTCTGGAAATTTAATATGTATATTATTTCGTTTGGAAAATTATGATTGTGGTATATGTATATAAATATGTATTTTGGAAATTAAAGTTAATTATATTTTGT